>JAOTQR010077044.1:0-12509 GCA_025774065.1 Solanum ossicruentum
TTAAAAATACCCAATCCCCTACTGAGAATTCCAGTCCTCTCCTTCTAGCATCCGCATATGATTTGTGACGACTTTGGACTATTTCTAGCCGTTGCTGTATTACCTTAACCATTTCCATATCTTGTTGTACTAAATCTTGCCCAAGCAATTTGGTTTAAGCCACTTCAAACCATCCAATTGGCGACCTACATTTCCTCCCATACAAAGCTTCTTGAGGTGCCATCTTGATACTCGCTAGTAGCTATTTTTATAGGCAAATTCAATAAGTGGAAAATAGTCCACCCAACTAACTATAAAGTCCAATGCATAAGCTCACAATATATCGTCAAGTGTCTAAATGGTGCATTCTGCTTGACAGTCTGTTTGAGGGTGGAATGTTGTACTCAAATTCACTTGTGTCCCTAAACTACTTTGGAAGGACTTCCAAAACTTTGTAGTGAATTGAGCCCCAGATCAGATATAATGGATATTGGGACTCCATGTAGTCTACTATCGCTTTGAGGTATAGCTTGGCATACTCTTCAGCTGTATAATCACTCCTAACTAGCAAGAAGTATGCTGAATTTGTGAGTCTATCAACTATTACCCATATGGAGTCAAACTTCTGAAATGAGCGAGGCAACCCGGTAACAAAATCCATTTATATTGATCATATCCCACTTCCATGTTGGAAGCTCTATGTACTGCATATAACCTCCTAGCTTTTGGTGTTCTACTTTCACTTGTTGGCAATTTGGACATTGAGCCACAAATTCTGCAAGGTCCTTCTTCATGCCTCCCGACCAAAACATTCCATTTAGGTCATGGTATATCTTAGCTGATCCTGGATGGATGGAATATCAGGAATGATGGGCTTCTTCCATTATTCTCTTTCTTTATCTATTAATATCAGGCACACATAATCTATTTTGGCAGTAAATTACTCCATTTTGTGTAAGGTCAAAGCCCTTTAGCGTACCCTGACTCACCTTTTCCTTAAGCTATCGTAGAATATGATCCTTTAATTATTTTTCTTTCACCTCCATTACTAATGAAGACGCTGGTGCATTATTTATAATAACCCTTTCCTTTGGAGTTTCAAGAAGGCGAACTCCCAAACTGGCTAGCTGACGTATATCCTTAGCCACTCTTTGACTCATCACAGCTTAATCAATAGTATTCATGGTTGCCTTACGACTCATAGCATCTGCTATCACATTTGCCTTCCTCAGGTGGTAAAGTATATCAACATCATAATCCTTTATTAGCACTAGCCATCTCCCTTTCTTATGTTTAGGTCTTTCTTCTTAAAGATGTATTGTGGGCTCATTTGATCAGTATATATGTCAATGTGAACCCTATACAAATGGTGGTGCCATATTTTCATAGTAAATACCACCGCAGCTAGCTCAAGATATGTGTTGGATAGTTTTTCTCATGTGGTCGTAGCTGTCTAGATGCATAAGGAATTACCCTACCATTTTGTGTCAGTACACACCCTAAGCCAACTCCTGAAGCATCACAATACACTGCATACCTCTTGGTGCCTTCTGGGAGTACTAGCACAGGTGTAGAAGTTATCTTATTTTTCAGTTTCTAGAAGCTCCTTTCACATGCATCATTCCATTGGAACTTGGTCTCCTTAAGTGTTAACTTTGTTAGAGGTACAGAAATAGAAGAAAAACCTTCAACAAACCTCCTGTAATAACCTGCCAAACCTAGGAAGCTTCAAACTTCCGTGGGTGTTGTTGATCTTGGCCAATCTTTCAAAGCCTGTATCTTTTGAGAATCAACCCTTATTCCCTCATTGAATACAATATAACCCAAAAATGCCACTAAGTTTAGCCTAAATTCACATTTAGAAAACTTGGCATACAACTGTAGATCACGAAGAACCTGTAACACTTTTCATAAGTGATTTGCGTGGTCCTCTTCTGATCTTGAATATACCAAAATGTCATCTATAAATACTATCATGAACACATCCAAACATGGCTTATATATCCTGCTCATCAGATCCATAAAAAGTGCTGGTACATTTGTTAGCCCAAATGACATAACAAGAAATTCAAAGTGACCATAGCGTGTTCTGAAAGCAGTCTTAGGTATATCTCTCTCCTTCACCCTCACTTGGTGATAACCTGACCTTAAATCAATTTTTGAAAAGCATTTGGCACCCTATAACTGATCAAATAAATCATCAATCCTGGGGAGGGGGTATTTATTCTTAATTGTCACCCTCAATTGTTGATAGTCGGTACACATTCTTAAGGTTCCATCTTTTGGAGTACAAATAACACTGGTGCACCCTAATGGGACACATTAGGTCTTATAAAACCCTTCTCCAATGTCTTTTAACTGCTCTTTTAATAAACGCAATTCCACTGGGCCATCCTATATGGAGGGATGGAAATAGATTGAGTGCCTGGAAGTAAGTCAATACCAAAATCTTCTTCTCGTTCTTGAGGTAAGCTTGGAAGTTCTTCAGGGAACACATCAACGAATTCATTCACTATTGGAACTGATTGAAGGGTTGCTGATTCTGCCTCCATATCCCTCATCCTAACTAAATAACATATACACCCCTTAGATATCATCTTTTTGGCCTAAAAATAAGTGAAACTTACTCTTTGGTGCCCCAATATTGCCTTCCCATTTAAGAACTATCTCATTTGGAAAGTGGAAGTACACTTTCTTAGTTCGGCAATCCACGGTGGCATAGCAAGATGCTAACCAATCCATACCCATTTCAACATTGAATTCCACCATTTCTAGCTCAATAAGGTCAGCCAATGTGTCACTATCGCAAATAGTTACTACACAGTCATAATAAATCTTTCTAGTCATAAGAGATTCACCGGTTGGTGTGGACACTTCAAATGGTTTGTTCAATAATTTGGTGTTCTCTTAAGCTTCCCAACAACTAGTTGGGTAATGTGTGATAGTGTAGAACCAAGGTCAATTAATGCATATAAATTATGTGAAAATATGGAAAATATACCTGTGACCACATCAGGTGAAGCTTTCAAATTTTGTCGACTCCCCAGAGCATAAGTGCGATTTTGGACTCCGCTAGAGCTAGCTACTCCTCTAACACCTCTACCATGACCCATACGTGCTTGTTGACCCCTACCTAATGGAGGAACTGACGATGATGATGCAACAACTGATCCAGTAGGTTATACTAATCAACCATACGTCTCCTCGGGTAATCTCTCATCATATGCCCTGGCGCACCACACCAATAAAAAGCGTCTTTCCCAACATGACATATTCCTGAATGACTTTTTTCACACTGTTTATAAGGCTGCATTGGGTCATTTGTCGATCTGCTGAATATCCTGTTGTCTGTGTACCTTGTCTCTCACTTCGTTGGCCAAACTGATTACTTCTAGACCCTTGAATTTTTGGTAGATCACTGGCTACAGAGTAGAAGGATGATGGCCTTGTCGTTCTATTAAAAACTGAGGCCTAAGTTCACCTTAGGGTGGTGTAAACTGCCCTGTAGACCTGACCCTCTTGGACTGCACCCTTTCTAACTCTTATGTCCTTCTCCTTTGCCTCTAATCCTCCAATTTCTGTGCAAAAGCTTGCATTCTTTCTATATCCATGTCTTTGTTCAAGGAAGTAATAGTACACTCTCTAGCCAGATACATATCCAATCTATCCACATTTCTATGAACTCTATATGCAATAGTATCAACTACATTAGGAACATACCAGGCCAGGGAATTAAATAGAAGTCTATACTCCCTCACGCTCATATTACCTTGGTGGAGATTCAAGAAATGATCTGCACGGGCCTCTCGAATCTCTAATGGTAAGTAATGGTCAAGAAATGCCTCTTTGAACTCCTTCCAGGTAGTTGGGGGTGCATCTATGCCATTAGATTGCTTCCAAGCTTCATACCACAATATAGACACACCCTTCAACATGTATGTCGCTAACTCAATAGCTTCTGTACGACTCACATGCATAACATCTAAAGTGCACTGAATCTGATCAATAAAGTCTTGGGGATCTTCATTAGGATCTGACCTAGTGAAGGATGAAGGGTCCAAATTAAGAAAATCACATATCCTTGTGCCAGCTGCCCTATTCGCACCGCTTACACCTATAACTAGACCTTTGGCCAACAACTATATGGATCAATAGTTGGACTACATTTCTCATATCCTGCACAGTAGCATCAATAGGTGGTTCTGGAGTAATTTCACTACTTTTGGGTTCATCGGGAGCTAGAGGAGTTGGGGATGTTTGTGACAGAGACTCCTCTTGAACCTCATTCACCTAAATAGGTATACCAACCACCACTTCTACTTCCTTCCCTTTAACTTTTTTTTTCCTGGTTTCTAGCCTACTTGCTGTACAAAACAATTTAGGGGTTAGATATAATACACCTATTACACTTAGCTCTATGGAATGATCTAACGAATGAAAAGAAAGTAACAACTTCTAAATACCACGTAGCCTCCGGCTTATAAAATGTGGTGCACAACACATCGATAAATAGGACTCTATAAAGACTCGGCTTTGTAGACTCCCTAGGATGACCCGCTTTGATACCACTTCTGTCACGCCCAAAGTCCCATTAAAGGTAGACTAGCACCCTTTGCCAATAAGGACTGAGAGAACCAACCTATATCTATGCGCTTTCTATACATATTATGAGAGATATCTACATCCAACATGCCTTTAAGAAAGTAGACAGTAATAATAAGCCAATAGGAAATGCATATGGCTTGGCCGTTATCGCCATGGTGTCTAAAGTACGAGACATGACCACACTTTATTTACATAGTCTACAAAGTCTCTAGATAAGGAAAAGTATCTAATAAGGGTCGGGATAGGCCCCACCTCGACTAACTATACAATACAAAAATATAAGCTCTAGACACACAAAGCTTCGAAGCAACCTGGAGCTTGGTAATAACAACCGGATATCATGTACTCATACAGGGGAGATCTACTAGCACCTGTACTTGCAGCATGAAATGCAGGTTCCCCGTAAAAGACGTTAGTATGAGATAATGTACTAAATGTGTAAGGCAAGAATTATTGTATATGAAGCAACAAATCAAATGGAACTATGCACTAGTGTAGGATAAGAGACCACCTTTAGTTATACTACGGGATCATGTACTTTTTTTTATTTCTTTTTATTACTTTACCTTTACTGTATAATTTGTGCACAACATATAATATAAATGAACAGCTAATCAGTGGTAAATCTATATTAGAATCGGCCCTGGCTAGGCTTTTCCTTTAACCCCTTGGGATACCCCCCATGATAGGATCAACCCTGGCTAGGGATTCTTCAACCCCTCAGGTTACCACCCATCAATATGCAATATACTTTATCTTTCAATTATTTTTGAGATGATTCTTTTGGTAGTCATAATATTGGAGTTGTAGGATTGTAGATACAACATATGACATGTATATAATTACAAAAAACAACACCATAATGAAAGGAGTAAGTTACACAAATAATGAAATGCATAGGAGGTAAAACAACACATGAACTTTATTTAGTAGAACGGACTCGTGTATCTTGGTATCCAAGTATGTATGTAGATTTAAAGGTGACAATGTATGGGAGCATATGAACATGTGAAAGAGTTGAGACACAGTTAGTAGTTGTGTCAGAGTTGGTAAGTGCCTTTATGTGCCAAGGAGGGATCTATGTTTCATGCCAAATAATACGAAATCAAGTAGCCTTACATACCTCGTTGTACGACCTCGCTATTACCTTGAGACAACCTTCCCTTCCTCCAAATATTTATCTATAACATAGTAGGTGATAAAACAAGAATTAGAAGCCAATAGATACATCTTGGCAGCCTAATCTCATAAAAAAACAACATGCAGGCAGCAAGCGTATAATTGTAAACCCGAGCGTATTTTTCAACCTTTCCACGTTTAATCATATTTTCTAATACACTTTCTCATACATATCATTAGTAGCCTATTTCGGTGACTTAAAGGTCTTACAACAACCCACAAAATACAAAAGATAATAATTCTACACAACATACAAATAGGCGGCATAACATGACATCCCTTTGCTACATTTCGTCGTCAACAATCCCAAACCTATTTTAACTTTACCCAAACTGTATCCAATATTTTTTTACACATAAAATCAGTATTACAATAGTCCACAAATAGTCCTAAATTAGGTGAAGGTCGTGAAACAACAATTTCCAATTATCAACTCATAAGTTTATTTTACGAGTACAATTAAGGTATCCTACAATAAGTCATCTTTGAGGACTGTAACAGTGGTGAAGCAGACTGCTTACACTACTATCAAACAAACTTTTGTTAAATAAATAAGTATTCCTTTATAACACAGCCAACCAAGAAGATAAAAGCCTCTTAATTAACAAGAAAGTGTACCACAATCCTTAAGATACATGTTGTCCAAAATTTTCAGCACATGTATAGTTAGCTTATTTCTCTGCTTTTTATCAACAAACCATACTAAGTGCATAAATAGATTTATTCACCTTTAAACTCAAGGTTTAGAGCTTCTTTAGGAATCCTTGTAAGGTTATGAGGCCTGTTTTTCACACTTTGAAAGAGGGCAAAGAATAACCAAGAAAGCAGATTGTTTTTTTTGTCCAAGTTGAAGGGACTTTAGGGGGCTGTCTTCACCCCTTTTTAAAAGACCTCTTGGACAAATTATTTTTTATTTCTCAGCCATAATATATTAAGTTGGTCATAGCTTCTTGCTCCTTTCACTTGGGCCTTAAGGGGCTCCAAATTGATGGGCCTTTACTGCTCATTTTCCCCCCTTTCTCTTAGATAGTTTTGGTCCCAAATTATCAAAGAAATTATGATATCTTTGGGTATTTTAATATACTTCTTGGGATGAAAATATAGTCCATTTATGATGCTAAAACATGGGATAAATTTATACCCTTAACACGGACTTTATTCATAGTCGGACTTGGTCAAATCCAACGTTGGGCCTCGTCTCCGTTTAACTAGCAAATTTAAGCTAAGCAAGTAGGTGAACCTGCTAGATTCCTAGATCCTGCAAGCACCTCAGTTCTATCACTTTGTTTAGGGTCATGATTTCCACAATTTGACACAAAACATGTATACACTCGACCCTGATAAGTGTTAGGCGCACATATCCCCCTATAACATGAGATTCAAGCACTTTTAAAAATGGGTGCTAATTTGACCAAACCATTTCATGTTTCATTTGCAGAGTACTAGTATTGTAAGATGTGGGTTGTTGCCGTTTTGTGGTTTCCATTGACGGACAGTGTAATGTTGCATACCATTTAAGCCTTTAGGCTTTACTGCCTATTTACTCCTTAGTGGCAATAATGTCCTTGGTGTTAAATAGCCATTACTCCACCATTAGAATAAAAGTTCCATTAGGACCTAATGGCAGTTGAATTGTTGGTGGCAACATGTATGTTGGAGTGCATTTGTTGCCTCTTTTTATTTTTTCTTTTTTCCTACATTACACCTTGTAACTTATGTAACCTCTAGACGATTTGTCTTTTCTTTTAACTACCCCATTATCTACCTATTCATTGAGCAGAAGACTTCCACAACTATAAATAGTGTTGGTCTTCAGTTGTTTTGGGTACACAACATATAAGAAACATATAGAGTGCATAAAGTATGCAAAAAAAAAAAGAGTTCTTATTAGTTAAAGTGAGGTGTTCTTCTTATGGAGCTTGAAACTTAACTCTTGTCCAAAGTGTGTTGAGTTATACTTTTATGAATGATTGTTCTATCCTGAAGGGGACAAGTCAAGGAGAACATTGCTGGATCGGTGAAAACTTGTCCAGGAGTGGGCTTGAATCTCTTTAAAGAGAAGAATATTCCACGCCTCAACGTGAAGATTTTGCTCTTCATTTCATTTTTTCAATATTTATTTGTAATCTTTTGTAATTTTCACCAACACTCCTATTGTTACGATCTGAGCTAGGCCCTAATACACAACAATTGGATTGAAGGATCCCAACCAAGCCTACTAACATTCATAAGATTACAATACATATCAATGACAATATGAAAAGCAGAAGTAATATTTCAAAAGAATCTCAATAGAACAAGCTAAGCATCATGCCCAAATAAACGAACTTACACTTTGACGTCTAAACATGCCTTTACTAACATAGATGGGGGCAAGGACCGTAGCTCACCTCCAATGTAAGAAAAAAATAGTGAAGCAATATCAACAAAACAATGAAATATAAACTTAATGTGTTTCCCTAGGAACATGAAGAATCACCAATCAAGTGTATCAACTCTATTCCTAACCATAAGTGTGAGATATAGGGTCATCATGCGTCCCAATATTATAATATAATGTAGGAAAAAGAAGTATGCATAAGTACTTTAAAATGTATACATTAGTACTTTGAAATATACTAAATATGTGAGCAATATGTAGTAGTAAACACAAGATGAAAACATAAGTAAAACATGTGATCAATGCATCAAAATTGTAGTAAAAACTTGTAAGAAAACTTTATCATTTTGTTAGACATTAGTTTAACCAATAAGACTACACAAACTACAACATGAAATCTGATGTATCTCTCACATCGTGAAAATAGAGGCTATGTGACACCCCATAACTCCATGCTCTTAATTATCCATGTTTCAAGCCTCATTTGAGTAAGTGGGGAGTGTATTAGGGTCATGACAGACTTCTAGTACTTCGACGAATTCAAAGCTTCCCTACAAATTGAGTTTTGGGTGTGGGTTTGTGCAAGGGTCAACTTTAAGGGAACATAACTTTTAACATACCTAGATGACCCATGACATGTAAAATGAAGCCCTATGCATATTTTGAGCTATGAAACTACAATCTATTATTAGATTTTCAAGCTATTCCTTACCGATTGTTCATCTTCTACTGCTCGAGGCCTCCAGAAAGAAACCAATGATAGATTTCAAGGTATCTTACATGAGGGTTATACTATGCGTTGGTGGATTATAGTGTTATCTCATATTATTTCACTCTTGAATTGCATGATTTTAAAACAAGCATTACACACCCACCATGTGTTTGATAAAATGTCTTTACAAGGATTTTTTGAGTTATTGATGATCTATTGCATGGTTTACAAGTGAAATGACATTATGATGATTAAGGGATTGCACGTATGCATTGAATTTATGAAAAGTATCTATAGTGTTGCAAGTTGACCACACCTTGTTGGGGGGTAACCTTGTCACGACTCGGACCAAGGGCCTAGATGTGACTGGTGAATGGGGATATCCCCAAACAAGCCTCTTTGCATATTATTACACATCTTTGATCGTGGAAGTAATTAAACAACAATAAGAGAGTAGAAATAAGGGCATGGGACTAAGGAAAAATGTTCATTTCATAAAACAACAAGAGAGTCAAGATAGTCAAGCTTATAGCATCATTACATACTTGTCCAACAACACCTCTAAACATAGAGCTTAGGAGGGGCCAATACAAGCAACTAGGTTCACCCTCAAAGTCAAAATATACAATAAAGGAAAGAGTCGTAGTACATGACATAAGAACATAAACATTGTTCTCAGAATGGAGGACTCACCAAACAGCTTGAGAGAAAGATCTTACTAGCCACATGGAGGAGGATGATCAAGTAGGGCTTTGGTTCCTACATGGTAACATCATGTAGGCATAGAGTAAGGTTAATACATTTGAATATACTAAGTATGTAGGATGCAATGCTAGCAAGGGATATGCAATATAATCGAAGTGCATAATTATAAGCAAAGGATAGGTGTAACATCAATATGATATGCATGATCAATGCTTAAGGTAAAACATGCTTGTAAATCATGATCAAGGAATGTAAACTCAATATTGAATACATACTCAAACCCCTTTTTACTAACCTTCATGAAATGGGCTAAATATCCCCCACTCACCTTACGGTATAACCCTTTTGGGGAGTGTTACCAATACCCTTACCATCTGACATGGTCTTTTTGATGGGTAGTATGAGGATTCTCTACTTTAAGATATAATCTTTTGGGTAGGAGCCGTAATTCATTCTACCTTACAGCATGGCCTTTTCAATAGAATATCGACACCTTACGATAAGATTTTTTTGATGAAAAACATTAGTCTTTCTACCTTACGACATTGCCTTTTCGGAAGGATATCCATACCTTACGATATGATCTTTTCGGTAGGAACCATTAGTCATTCTACCTTATGGAATGGCCAATTCAGTAGGATTTCCATACCTTACCATATGATCTTTTCAGTAGGAATCAAAGAACCAGCTCATCAGACCATTACATATCAGGAATCAAGGGAGGGCCTTCTCCATTTTCTCAAGAACATAACAAACCCAACAATCTACTTGCAAGAAAATAGGTACTTTTTCATGAAAACAACTCATATAAATATTGCTATCATCATCATCATAAAGTCATTCAATTCATATGCCATGCTTAAGACCTTCAACAACTCAAGAATCCATAACAGGTCATTTTATCAAACACTTGGCGGGTGTGTAGTGCTAGTGTAAAACCATACAATTCAAAAGTGGAATCATGCTAAAACAATTCGGTGTAAACGAATCAATAGAAACTTGGTAACACCCTCAAGCAACAAACATCAAAACACTTCATCAAATCTCACATTATATCTTAGATTCATAGCTCAAAACATGCTAAAAATCTCACCATTTCATAAACTCCCACATAGTGTGCAATGAAATTCATAATAGATAAGACCCATGAGTAAATCAACTTTAAATCATGCAATTTTAAGTTAAAAAGAGATTGGGTATCTTGGATGAAAGGAACCCATGAAACAAACAGACATACCTTGACTTTGGAGAATCCTTGAAGAAGATTGGAAATGGAGACCTGAATCTTGAATGAGAACCTTAAGATCCGAATGAGTTCTGAGACTTGAAATTTGAAGATGAAATATTGTCTAAGTGTTTGAAAGAGTATTTAGGAATGTCTTGGATGATATGAGGGTGAAATAAGGCTAAATATAGGTATTTTCTCACATGTGAAGGCTTAGGACCAAGACCCAAATGTCTTGGACCGAACTTGAAAACTGGTTACAAAATAATACAGAGACGTGTCAAACCACAAACGCATAACTCACACCTGAAATTGACACTTTTAAATTTCAGATTTTGCTACGGTTGCTCTAAAACCAAGGATAGACACATTCCCCACAAAATTTTTCCACCTAAATAAGAATATGAAGTCGAATATTCGATATCATGCACAAATTTTGAGATATATGGGCACTTTTGAGGCATATTTTTGCCACTTTTTATACACCCCACATCTTGGATTTACTAGTACTATGTAAATTGAGCATGATATGGCTTGGTCAAATCAGTACCTATTTGTAAAAGTGCTTGAACTTCAGTTTCGAAGGTTATGTGTATGTCTAACACTTAAGACGAGTGAGGGCATATAAGTTTTAAGCCAAATTGGGGAGGTAGAGGCCTTAAATGAGCTGAGAGAATTGAGGTGCTTGTAGGTTTTAGGAAGCTGGCAAGTGAGTCACCTACGTGCTTGGCTTAAATATGCTAGGTAGATGGAGACGAGACCCAACACCGAATCGGCCCAAGTCCGATAATGAATAACGCCCAAGCTTAGGGTGTAATTACACACCATGGGTTAGCATTACATATAAGGAAGATTAAATACCAAAGATAATTGCATGAAAGGCCCAATTACATTCAAAATCTTCATAAAATTATGGGCCTAAACCAAGTGGAATATAAGAGAAAAATGGCTACCCAAGCCCACAAAACTAAGACCCATGAAAGCCCACGTGAAAGGAGCAAGTATGAGCATTACCTACATGACTTTATATGGCTAAAAAATCATTAGAAATTTGGTTTTATCCATTTAAAATGGCTTAAGAATAGTGCCTTAAGTCATTTCACTTTGGAACAATTTTCAGCTTTCCTAAAGATTTGCTTTTACTCTTTACTTCAATTCACAAGGCAGCCACAAAAACCAAAACCCCTAGGGTTCTTGAAGGAATCCTGAATCATGAAGGCTAAGATAAGTTGAAATATCCATGTATTTGGTATACTTTTCCCATGAAAAACAAGAAGTATATGGTAGTTATGCTTGTGAACAATGGTTGAACAATATGTATTTAGAAAGTTGCTGCACACTTGCCTTTTTTTTAGTGACTTCTCTATGGTCTGTGGGCTAGATTATGAATGGAATTTTCAGTCAACTTGTTAGGATGCTACACATTTGGTAACAATACCAAACAAGCTTGTGTCATATACTTAGGCATAATGCTTCCACTAAATAAAGACTAAATAGCAGCTAAAAGATCAACCTTGATAATATCCCAACACGCTTGATAGAGCTTTCCACCCATGCCATCTGAACCAGCTACATAATAAGGATTCATAGAAAACTTGCTTCAATTAATCCATAGTTGGCATGGCCTGAAGAGTCTAATGTTGGTCAATACTGACCAATCCAGGTATACACTACATCATATCCTCCTTAATCCTAACCTGTTTACCAGTTGACATATCCCCAAA
>JAOTQR010077045.1:880-45630 GCA_025774065.1 Solanum ossicruentum
CAAAATATTTTTCAACTGATAAAAAGCTTTTTGTTTTAGTGGGGGGGGGGGGTGTTTGTAATTATTGGTAATAACTAAAACTATACTAATAAAGCGTACAGACAATCAAATTGGAGAGCAACTTAGGAATTTGTGTTCCCCATGATTCACTAACTCAAACACCTCAAATAACACACCCTAAATTAGGACATTGCATGCAGAACTGCTACTTAGGTTCTTCCAACCCTTGGGTAAAGGTGAAGGTTGAATTTCACTATGGCGCTTGGCCGACTGCCATAGTGTGCCAAATTAACCGTACCTATTGTCCTAATCAACCTCTCCTTGGCTGGATTTGGTTGATTAGACGAGAATACATCAATCGAATTTTGTCAACCATTTCCTTTTCCTATTCATCACTACCTTGATTGGGATCATGACACTAGGTGGGGTTTTATTGGCCACCATTAAACAATAAGCAAAATGAAGGAAAATTGACAATACATGCAAATACCCAACTCAAGAAATGCAAATAATCCAGGTTATTAAGCTAGATACTCATGGTTCCCACTATCCCAAGTTATGGATTTAGCCACTCATGACTTGGGCACACAAATCAACAATGAAATTAGAAGACATGGAAGATTTCTTACCCAAATCCCAAGCAAATTGAAGAACAATGAAACCCTCTTTGAAATTAGAATCACAACCTTGAATGATGAATTTATCCACAAGTGAATCTAAATTCCCAAATTTGAGTCTCAAAGCAAAAACCCTAATTTTCTACTCTAAAAACCTACAATATTCTAAGTGTTCTATCAAAAAGTGTGTATTTGTTTTTTCCAAAAGCTGTGAAGAGTCTTTCTAAAACCCTAACATATACTATTTACCAATATATCCTCAAAATAATTAAAAGTTTTGGTTGGTAGCTGCTACGGGTCGTAAAGTGACCTACGAGTTGTAATCGATCGTGGTCAGCACTTGCCATTTTGGACTTCATTGCTACGATCCATCTCTATGAGTCATAGTCTGGTATACAACTCGTGGTGCCTTCTCGTAGTCCACCTGTGCATTCCTTGGTCCAATTTTAATCAACACTGTTAATGGCTACGAGGCCCCCTTCTATGAGTTGTAGTGAGGACTACGACTCGTACCCTGAGCTCGTATGACTGAACTTCAAATTCTCAAATTTTGGTTTTGGAAACTGTTAATTGGTACGATCATTGCCTACGACGTGTAGCTTGGGCTACGACTCGTACTGGGTCTCGTAGATTTTCAAAAATTAATAAAATCTGCAACTTTTTTCAAAATCATGCCAACATGTATTTTTTGCAAAAATAAACATAAAAACACATAAAAACCATAAAAGTCGCATTGAGAACACACAAAATCCCTTGGTTTAGGCACCAAATGTGTTATATTTTGATAGCATATCAACACCCTTAACTTAGAATTGTTGCTTGTCCTCAAGCGATGACTTAATCTGGATAGATAATAAGCAATACACAACAATCGACTTACTGACATGTAGCTTACTCAATCTCTACTCAGGTACCCATAACAACATTTTCAAAAAATGCTCATGTAGCTATTAAGAAAACCACAACATATTGACTCATTTGACAATCCAACTATGACAAGTTAAGGAGCATTAATAATCCACATTCACTGAACAAGACAAATGCTAACCATGTAATTCAAATGTCCTCACGAAAAAGAAGTCCCTTTTAAGCACTCGATATGATTTCAAAAGATACTCATGGGACTCTGCAAGAATACTCACTCTCACAAATAAGATACATGCATGATAACCAATGCCATAGGCTTGCCCATATACTAATAACCTGGACTATTGACTGATTGGACTAGGATCACTTTAGGACTTCAAAGGCTTGTAACGTAGGTTCATGATACTTTGGTGTGGTACTTTGGGCAATTAGAGATTAAAGGCCAACCTAGAACTACACTGTTTAACATTTTCACCTTAAAAACTCAACCATTCTTAACTTGTTCTCCCTTCTTATTTTCAAGCTTTTCGGGTATTTTTTCTTCATTTTTTTCATCTCGTGCCTTATTTTCAAACTTGCTTTGCTTTTTCAACTCATACTAAGATATATTTTTCTCTCACTTGGTACATGACTTTCTATTCTTGCTTTTATTTTCAAATCATCACCTTATTTTTGCTATTATACCATAATATAGGTCACCCCCAACATAGGCTTCTAGCCCGAGGTGATGTGCACAATATCCAATTCCCAAACCAGAACAACTTTTGATAGCCACCCTCAACTTAGGCTTTTTGCCTCAATCAAGGTTCACAATGTTCAAGGATAGACCAGGGTCAATATCAAGGTATTTCACTAGATAAGGTTGGGCTAGCTAGGTATTAAGAAAGAAAAGGTACCTGTAAGGCTCAAACATTTGGAACAAGGGGTAAGATCTTTCATTTGGTGGGTCATTCAAGCAAAAATGGACTAATTCAAAGAACAAGGGCATAAGATCCCTTCCAAATCCATCCAATCTCTAGACCAACTCAAATTAATAGGGGAAGTTCTGAATCAGTATAGAATGCATGAACACAATATTTTAGCTCATACACACATGGCATTACAACATAGCTGACATAGACTCACATATCATGCTTCTAACATCAACTTGTCTTCACTTAGTCAGAACAAACATTGCCAAACCATTCAAACATGCACGATCACAAAATAGCTACTCATCAACAAAAATTTTCAAAGCTACCAATTTTTTCAAAAACTTTTACAAACCATCAAAACAATGTACATGCCAAGAGTTTAATAACCATATACCACAAAAATTATCTACAACATCTAAAATGTGTCGGTTCAATATAAAAATAAAAATCCACGAGGCAAAAGAACATAGGAAAGAAAACCTCAGGATATCAAAAACTGGGATAATTATGGACTAAAGGCTACTCAAACTTCACCATAGTCTATGACTATCCACACTCGCTCGAAAACATGTACTTTGTCCACAATCTACAATAACAAAAACAAAATAAGCCTATGGGGTCAAAAGTCAAACATCAAATGGTGCCTAAGCACCAATATCCATCTATCCCATGAGCATCTCCCTCCTGCAGGGTAGTCTGTGCTACAACCGTGCTAGATGAGCCAATACCCTACAACTGATCAAGCTCCTGGGCTCTCCTCTGCTCCTCTTCCTCTCTCGAAGTCCTCCAGACGTACCCAGTGATATCCTCCTCCAGCTCCTTATCCTCCTCAGATGTCTTCTTCTTCTTGTACCCCTCCTCTGCATTAGCATCTTACATGGGTCTCTTCCCGAGAGCACATGGTGGATCATCCAAGAATATATCAAATAGTGGCTCATCTGCATATGTAGACTCAGGAACTGTGATTGGAGCTGCCAGTGACATAATCAAGTCAACCTTGGAATTCATCAACTCCTAACGAAAGACTGAAAAATCTATAGGCTAGGCCTCAGCAAGTCTCTTCTGAACTCCCTCCTCGAAGGCATGAACTCGGGCAACCACTGTAGCAATCATCTAATCAACAACTGAAGTAGTGAATGCTATGCATCTATCCTTTGATGTCGAAACTTTTTTCTAGACCCACGACTTAATCTGTAGTATGAGCTGGGATAACTGAGCCTCAGCCCGTGATAATCTCCAAACCATAGCCTAAAAAGCAATAGCATACATCATAGCTTCTGAAGGTGTCAGTGATGTAGACGACTCTAATATGGGTGTGGCTGTGATGAGACCCATCTTGATGTTGGCTATTGTAGGCTACTCTTATCCCTCATCAGTAATAGTGGCAGCTGGAGTAGTAGTAGAGGCAGCTGTCGAACCCTCAGTCTGTGGCTCTGGCTTGAATGTCTCGAGCATGGGAGGAGACAATGCCTGCTGGAGTGCCACTAGGTTCACATCAACCTTGATCAGGCTGGGATCCATGGGGTGAAGGGCTGCCACTAGAGGATCTAGCCGAAGTAGTATCTCTACCTTTGCCTCAACATATAACCATTGTATAAGAATGGGGAAGGGCAAGCACATGGACTTCTTATGGGCTGACTCATATATCTGCTCTGCTACAAGTCGAGCCAAATCAATCTCGTAGCTAGCTAGGATGTTGTCTAATAGAACAACTCACTCAAACATAATGACATTATCTGTAAATATTGGTTGGATGTGAGACCTAATAATAGCCTACTAAAAGTTAGTGTGAAGGGAGAGGTAAGACTTCACGATCAGCTCGGAATTTGTCATGATCCAGGTAGGCTCTGGACCATGCTCAGATATCTAACTAGCGACCCATCTTAAGAGCTCCGTCCTCTGGTCCACACTCTTAGAAATAACAACCTGTCTAATCTGCCAAACCCAGTGATCAAACTCAGCTATAGACTCGGGTGCTCTGTATGTAGGACCAAACTGTACGCAACGGATGGTCTCCTATGATATGTTCACCTGCCGGCCTCTTACCAATACTTCTCATACTTAGGGCTGATCGAGAGGCTTTTTCTTCTTAGGGAGATCCTTAAGTAAGGTTGCTGTGTAGGCCGCATCAAATTCTCGTACCAGTGCTGGAGAGTAACGATCCATCTTTTTAGTAAGCCATCCGAGCCCATGTCATTCCATGGCCTCTTCAACTCTATGGACATGGCTCAACCCTATATTGATGAGTCCAGGCTCCTCATAGAATGAACATATTGTCTTTCCTTGCCCCTTTCTCTGTAGCCCGTTATCATAAATTTTCTTCATCCCTTCGACACCCTACCAATATGTTTGAGGATCTGGTGGAGCTGAAGTGGATGAAAACTGTGCAACCTCTCGACTCTAAGAATCTCTCTTGGAACTCGATTTCGCTCGTGTAGGAGTCATCTGTGGTGAACTTCGCTCAGACCCGTCCTGACTTTCTTCCTCATCTGGCTGGGAGGTACATTTCACTTGCACCAACGTCTGAGCAGTTCATGCAACTACCCTAGTTTGAGGCCCTTATGCCTCTGGTTGTTCGTTTTGCAAAGATTCGTCAATAAGCCTCCTTCTAAGGGCTTTGATTGCTGCTTTTTTTTTTTCTATTTTTAAGGCCATTATACCTAAAATCATCAAAAACTCACAATCAGCCCCAAAAATACATCAATAAAAGAAAACAAAAACAAAAGAAAACAAAAACAAAAGAAAGAAAAAGGAAATTAAACACTGCATCAGTTGTAGGTGGTAGGTACAAGACCCTGGTACAACTTGTAGTGGAGACTACGAGTCGTACTATGGCCTCGTAGTCCACATGTCAATAACAATTTTAGAAATTGAAACTAGGTATAAGATGCAATTATGACTCGTACCCTTGACTACGGGTTGTAGACAGGTCTCATACAGGATTTTAGTCTACAAAATTCAGCATAGGCTTAGGTTCACAAGACCCCACTACGGTTCGTAACAAGCACTACGACTTATAGGTGGGTCTCTTATGGTAAATGTTCACGGTCTTGAGGCCACTGTTATTACCTACAAGTCATAGGAGACCCGTAGGAGGGAATAACAGGTACCTGAAGTACCTATCATTTCATCACATGGACTTCAAACATGAACAAAACAAAAATAAAACAACATCGATGCAAACACACTTTCATAAATCGAGCACAAGGCAACCCGAGCCCTAAATCATAGTGTTAAAGTAGCAATATGGTTTTATCAATCATCACGCATTCAAACCCATCTCCCCTAAGCTCATTGAAGAACACACTCATATAATCATTTCCCTATTCACACAAAACCATCATTCAAACACATACATAGAGATTTAGGGAATTTATTCACAATTACATAAAGAATTCACCAACCCAAAAATTTCAATAACATTGCCCTAGCCAACCCATTATCATACCAAAATGGTTTTGCAAATCAACACATAATTACAAACCAAAACTAAACAATCAATCAACAATAACCAACATAGCATGATTATCCAATTATAACAATAAGAGCAAATCCTTCAACTAGGTCTAAACACTACTCATTATGATTAAAACCCTAGTTCACTCCCAATTTGCATCATATTTACACACAGTGCACCTTGATACTAATCAATACCACAACTCATTCAATCAATCCAATGCAACATTTATTTTGAGAGTAAAAATAAACCAAGGGACATGTCGTAGAAAGTGCTGAATTAGTCAGAGCAAGATGAGAACATGGGAGTTCAAACCCTAGTCACTGGAAGAATTTGGCCGGAACAGTGTTAGGTGGATAGAAAATCGATCAGAGGGGAGTTGGGGAAAAATATTAGGAGTGATAATGAGGTTAGGGTTAAGAAATTGTGGTCAAAAACAATTTTGACCCTTTATATTCATTACCAGATAACTTTTAAAATTTTCTGAGTTGGGTCTATAAAACCCCAACTACGGGTCGTAGCTCTGACTACGGCCCATAGGACTTGGTCTCGTTAGCCACCCAACACTTAGAAAATTTTTTAAATCATACCTGGGCACTACAATCCCCATTTACAACTCATAGTATGGACCATGAGTCTAAAAGTTAGCTCACAGTATGAGTGCCAACTTCCAGTAATCATTGTTATCCTCTACGAGGCATGACTATGAGTCTTAATGTGCACTACAGCTCATAGGCCTGGTCGTAGAGGCTGCTTCAAATATCATTTTCTGAAATTTCTCCATTAGGTCCAAGACTTGTACAATTTTCTCAAAGTGCACCATCCTACCAACATATAACCAATTCAATGTCTAAAACAAACCTCAAAAACACCATCAACATGTTACCTATAAAAATTCACACAATGAAAATGAACTCAAAATAAGCAAAAATATAGAAAATACTTTGATTTCCTCCCAAGAAGTGCCTTGTTTAACATCGTGGAATGACTTAGTCATCTTGAGTATCAGAATTCCTTAAGGTTTGATGTCCCTCCTTCACAAGGATTTTCTTTGCTTAGAACACCCTGTTAAATCTACTCAAGTTGCATAGAAACAAGTTTAAATTTGTTATTGAGTTGTCGGATTGCCGACGAATGTTGGTCAACTTTATAGTTTATCTTAATAAAAACTTGATTTCCCTCAAGATTTCCTCTTATGCGTCTATTGTCTCTATCAGATTGGCAAACATGTTCTCAACTTTAGAGCTTTTATCTCTAATGCATTAGTGATGAGGTAATCTGAACCATGTGTTCACACTACTCTCTCCCTCTTGGGTAGATTTCGGATGTACTCGTGTGGGAAGCATGTTGCTCATGCATAGGCTTGTATACTTGATGCATAGCAGCCCGTTTTTGTTCATATGTTCGGCAACTTCTACAAACAATTTCCTTAAAAAGGCCAAGTATTTTCCTCTCAGTAAAGCATTAACTTGACCTTGTTGTTCTGAGTTCAGTGCTCTATAAAAACTATCTACCAATAAATTATCTAAATGACCATAAGCCTGAGCTCTTCCTAAACATTCTTTATATCGCTCTTATGTCGTACATGGCGAATCACCTGGAATTCACTAGAAGTTGAGGATTCGGTCTTGTAGTTTAAACTTGTTTGATCTAACATAGAACTTTGCTAGGAAGGCCTTTTTTAGGTCTACCCAATTTGAGCACACATCATGAGGGAGTTCAGACCACCAGATAGCAACATCTTTTCTAAGGGTCATTGGGAAGACTTGAAGTACCATGGTATCCATAATTGGATGTTGTGTTCCCAAAATGTCCCTGAACACTTGTGCAAATTTTTGTAGATGATCATGCGGGTCTTCTGATGGATCGTAGAATAGCACAACCTTTGCAATGATTAGAGTAGATCACTTGTGATAAGGAGCTTCTCTTCAGCCATTCGTTGGACAACTTGTTGCATATTTGTATTGGCTGAAGCAAAAAGGATAAAACCACAGTGTACCTATACAAAAAGAAAGACGAATAAAAACAAAAACAAGAGTAAAATACAAGAGAATGAAGATATCAATACTTGAATTAACTAATAGTGAAATCAAGTCAAAACCTCGTCGTATTCCCCGGAAACAGCACCATTAATTTTGATCACGCTCAACTAGTACCTCTCAACTAGTACCTCTCACTTTGAGGATAAAACGATTGTTGTCAAATGTAAAATCTAACCATAGGGTAGGGTCGAATCCCCATACAATATGGGGTTTTGCCGCATTGATTCAAAACAATCATTTCAAGTATCAAATAACTATATTCTCAATAAAAAAGGGGGGGGGGGGTTTGTAATGATTGGGAATAACTAAAACTATACTAATAAAGCGTAGAGACAATCAAATTGGAGAGAAACTTGGGAAATTATGTTCTCCATGATTCACTGACTCAAACATCTCGGATAATACACCCTAAATTAGGACATTGCATGCAGGATGGTAACTTAAGTTATTCCAACCCTTGGGCAAATATGAAGGTCGAATTTCGCTGCGGCGATTGATCGGCTACCATAGTGTGCTAACTAACCGTTACCTATTGTCCCATTCAACCTCTCCTTGTCCAAGTTTGGTTGATTAGACGAGAACACATCAATCGAATTCTGTCACCCATTTCCTTTTTCTATTCATTACTACCTTGATCGGGATCATGACACTAGGCGGGGTTTAATATTGGCCACCATTAAATAACGAGAAAAATGAAGGAAAATAGATAATACATGCAAATACCCAACTCAAGAAGTGCAAATAATCTAGGTATTAAGCTAGATACTCATGGTTCCCACAACACCAAGTTGTGGGTTTAGCCATTCATGGCTTGGGCACACAAATCAACAATGAAATTAGAAGACATCGAAGATTTCTTACCCAAGCGAATTAAAGAACAATAAAACCCTCTTTGAAATTAGAATCAAAAGCTTGAATGATGAAATTTATATACAAGTGAATCTAAATTCCCTAATTTGAGTCTCAAAGTAAAACCCTAATTTTCTACTTTAAAAAACCTACAATATTCTAAGTGTTCTATCAAGAAGTATGATTTTTTTTCCAAAAATTTTAGAAGAGTTTTTCTATAACCCACACACATACCATTTATACTATTTACAAAAAGGTCCTTAGAATAATTAAAAAATCTAGTCGGCAGCTACTATGGCTCGTAGAGTGACCTACGAGCCATAATCGGGCTTTTGTGGTTAGCACTTGGCATTTTGGACTTCACTGCTATGATCCATCTCTACGAATCGTAGTTTGGTATATGACTCATAGTGCTTTCTCATAGTCCACCTATGCGTTTCTTGGTCTAATTTCAATCTACACTATTTACCACTACGAGGCCCCCTTCTATAAGTCATGGTGAGGACTACAACCCGTATCCTGAGCTTGTATGGCTGAACTTCACATTCACAAATTTTGGTTTTGGAAACTGTTAATTGCTATGATCATCGCCTACGACTTGTAGCTTGGGCTACGACTCGAATTGGGTCTCGTAGATCTTAAAAAATCAACAAAATTTGCAACTTTTTCCAAAATTAGGCCAACATGTATTTTCTGCAAAAATAAACATAAAAACACAAAAATACCATATAAAGTCGCATTGAGAACAAAAAATCCCTTGTTTTAGGCACAAATGTGTTGTATTTTAACAACACATCACTTGTCACGCCCTTTGAGGGTACCCAAGACATGGCCGACACCTAAGGACTATTGCTAGTCCCCAAGCAAACCACTTGGCCTCATCGTAGTCATTCAATCAATAAACTCTACTAACTAGCGAAAGACATAAAGAACGTAAATGGGCTCATCTATCTAATCTCGATTAATAATATAATGAAAGGCTAGTAGAAAGAACTAGCTCTACAATCTTAACAATCAATATTCGACTCTAGTATGTGAAGCCTCTATCACTATCAGGTGGTACCAATGATAGACCCACGGCTGCCTCAATCAAAATAAAGCTAAGCAAGCCTAACTCTAAAGCAAGATGAAAATAAAAGTAATGAATCCTCCGAAGTAGGGGAGGCTCACCAATCAACTGAATATCCTAGATCATCAACGATGCACCTGTTGATGATCTCTAATCCCTATATCTGTATCATAAAATGATGCAGCACTGAGTGGCATAAGTACATGGAATGTACGGTATGTAAAATAGCTGAATGAAACCGAAACAAGTAGAATAATGTAGAAACAACAATCAATGCAGAATAATAACAATCAACCTGTCAAGTATCTATCTAAAGCAACAATAAAGACTAGACCAATGAGCCATCTAATCCATCGAACCTCATCAACCAAATCAGACTCATCTTAGAGGGGCTCATCTCATCTCATCTCGACTCAGAATACTCAAGGTGGGAACTTTGTGGGAGTTTCTCTTATCCGAAAACAATCACTTATAAGCCAGTGATTGTACAACAATCTCGCTGATTTTTCCACAATGGTTCCATACTTGCCAGGTAGGAAACGAATCGAAACCATATTGATAAGTCCAAATTGAGACAACAATCTATAAGTCCTTTATTGATTTTAGGGACATTTAATAAGAGGGAATCTCAACATAATGTGATGTGATGGTCCTAATCCTCACCTATGCTTGGCTACGTAGTTTGATGAGTGCAAGTTAGATTAACTCTTATTCTTTTGATGCTCGATACTCCTCCCATGGCTCAATTCTCATAAAACAATCCATCTAATCGAACCAATCAAACTATCTTAATCAACTCATCTCAATCAACCTTGTAAAGGCTCTCATCATTCAATTGGTCTCATAGAGACACTAATCATACTATCAATTTATTTCTCAATCAATATCTCAAGGCTTAGAACAATCATTAGGGAACAATCGAATAAACAAATCATTAGAGTTCATTTGGAAGACTCATGGGACTAACAAATTCTATCAATTCGTCATCATTCTCACATCTCAATCACAATCTCTATCAGCATTCTCAATCAATGCTCTAGACTCAATCCCTATCTTCATATGCAATCTTTATGAAATAATAAGTAGGGTTTATGCAATAATTCATGTAAAAACATCCCATTCAAGAAAACAGTTTATGATGATCATCAACATACGAAAATACATGTAATAATAATTTTTTTTTAAAGAATTATGCATGTCAACTCATGAACTTTCAACTCTCTTCTAAGACCATTTATGGGGCACATGTGAGAACAATCTCATGCTTTTAGTTTAGCCTATCATACCTGGGATGGAGCTATCCACATTCAAGCTCTGAAAAATCCTCTTGAATTCTTCAATCTTACGTTCTTCTTTCTTCTCTATGAAGCCCTAACTTTTCAATGACTTAGAAAGGACTTAGAATGGGTTTTGACCCTATTTACGCATCAGAATGACCCAATTTGATCATTTTTTGAGTTTAGGAGGTGTTGGGAATAGACCAAAATGCCCCTCAAATTAAAAGAAAAATTTTCACTTTGGAATAGCCCAGCGTGTACTAGTGTAATTTTTTAAAAAAAAAATTCGAACAAGTTTTCCAATTTCCATCAAATAAGCTGAAAATAAGTGTAGGTCCGTATCCCAAGCGCATCGCACCTTGGGCGCGCACCAACACTAGAACTTATTTCGGATCTAAAAATTATTTTTTGTATGGCTCTAAATATGAGACGATTTCCCCACTCAATTTTCCATGTTGATTGTATATCTGGTCTCGTATTCACAAATGAAGCATGGGAAGATGCGTTATGCACACACTTCTATTCTAGGGATATTTCGATAATTTTACCAGGTGTTACATCATCTCCCCCTTGGGATCATTCATCCTTGAATGATGAGTAAAGATGGATATCAAGGCACAAATCAATAGGAAGATAATCTCAACATTTACATCTATCAATCAAACTCTTGACTCTTTCTCAATCATTAATCAATTCTAGTGGGACTCAAGAATAGACAATCAACTCAAGAAAAGACAATCAATTTAGTTAAGGGTAAGGAAATTACCTTCAAAATTCTCATCATTTTGCATGAATAGGTGTGGATATTTTTCTTTCATCTCTTCCTTAGCTTCCCATGTGGCTTCCTTAATGAATTGATTTCTCCATAGAACTTTGACTGAGGCTATCTTTTTTGGTTCTCAACTTGCGAATCTGACGATCGAGGATTTAGACTAAAATTTCTTCATAGGTCAAGCTCTCTTTTAACTCTAATGCTCTCCACACGGATCACCAAGTTAGGATTTCCCAAGTCTTCAACATTACCACGTGGAACACTAGATAGATTCTGTCTAACTCGGAAGGCAACTCTAATTCGTAAGCAACCTTCACAATCCTCTTCACAATCTGATAAGGCCCAATATAATGTGTATTCAATTTACCCTTCTTCCCAAATCTCATGGCACCTTTCATAGGTGACACTTCCAAATATACCCAATCATTTACCTCAAACACTAAATCTCTCCTCATCACATTTGTGTAGGAGTTTTGGCGACTCTGTGTAGTCTTCAACCTCTCTTTAATGACCTTAAACTTCTCCATGATTGGTGGACAAGATCAGGCCCGATCAACTCCACTTCTCCAACCTTGAATCACCCAATTAGTGATCTATATCTTCTCCCATACAAAGTTTCATAGGGGCCATTTGAATGCTTGCATGATAACTATTGTTATATGAAAATTTAACCAGTGGTAGGTGATCATCCCAATTTCCGTTAAAATCAAGAACACAAGCTCTTAACCTATCCTCTAATGTCTGAATTGTACACTCTACCTGACCATTTTTCTGTGGATGAAAGGTTGTACTCAAATGCCCCTTGGTACCCATTCCTTTCTGGAATAATCTCCAAAATTGGGAGGTGAATTGACCTCCTCTGCCTGAGAGGATGGACAAGGGAACTCTATGCAACCTCAGAATATCTTGGATGTATAACTTGGCGTACTCCTTCGTAATGTTAGTTGTCTTAACTGCTAAGAAGTGACCGATTTGGTCATCCTATCCACAATCACCTATATTGAATCATTTTTCTTTCCAGACCTCAATAGATCAGTTATGAAGTCCATATTGATCATCTCCCACTTCCATTCAGGAATCTCAAAGTCCTTTAAGGTTAGAACTGGCGCAGTAATCATTCTAGTCTTCAACTCTTAGAAACTTTTCTCATATTTGTCAATGAAACACCCCACACTTGCCTAGAAATTCCCCATAATTGTAATTCCCTTATACCTCAAATTGAGGATATTAAAACATCCCTCCTCGTAGCTCGGTAAGACTCTATGATGCATTATTTTCAATATCTCAAAATTCATGTATAATTTCACAAATCCAACTTCATGTTTTAGTTCAGAGGGAAAAATTGTGTGGAAAAATGAGTGCCTACAAGGTATACTTCATCCGTTCCAAGAAAATATTTTTTTGGAGAAACTTCGTAAAAACAATAGTTGTCCGCGACCAGTCCGCGATGCAAACCTAGTGCGGACCAGTTCAAAATATTTTGAAATTGCTCTTTTTCACTCCAGGGCAATTGGGTAATAAGGCAATACCTAAATACATGAAAATCCCTTATTGTTAAGCCGTTTTGAGCCCTAAAAACTAACTAAAAACCTCTCAAATGCCTCTCTAATCTTCATCAAATTCTCCATTCATTCTCAAGGTTTTCAAGATGTCTTGTTGGAATTCAAGGAAACCAAGTCAAGCCCCAAGTCCTCCTTAAGATTCAAGTGTCCCAATCTCTTTCCGGGTATAAGGATTTCATTCAAGTTTCAAGTCTCCATTTTAAATCTTCATCAAGGAATCATCCAAAGTCAAGGTATGTGGGTTTCAACCATTATGTCCTTTCAACCATGGTGCCCAAGCTTCCATTTTACCTAAAATCCATTTTTCTAAGTTGATTTTACATATGAGTTTTCTATTATGAATTTGACTATGAACTATGTTGGAGTTTTGTAAAAGTGTGACTGTTTATGCATATTTTGAGCTATGAATCTTAGATCTATCTTGAGATTTGATGAAGGGTTTTGATATATATTGTATGATGGTGTTATCAAGTACTGGTGAGTAATCTTTGGCATATTTATACGCTCAATTAGACAATTATTCCCATAAATAGAGATAATTCAGAGGGCAAATTATTTAGTCTAGGTGTTTGAGTGTATTTTTCTCTTATGTTGCTAACATAGGCCCGAGTGCACCTGTTGGTTGTGTTTTTGTAGAATTTTGATTAGATTGGAAAGTTCAGAGTTAAACCCAAAGTTGAGGGAAGAACACAACCTAGAATTTTGAGGAGAAAAGTCAGTAGAAACAACCAAAAGACCAAATATCCATGTGGCAGACTTGGGAACAAAGGTTGTGGAAGCTGAAAAATGCAAAACATGCATGAAGTGCAAAAAATATGCAAAATTGTCCAGTCAGCAATTTAGGAGAAAAGTTAAAAAAAAAAAACAAAGGGTCGGCACTGAGGACCCGATGCGGAAAAGTAGCATTACAGGATTTTTATTATTGTTCTATCACATACTTTAGGTTTATATTTTATTTTTACGCAAGAACTTTAGTAGGGAGGACGAAGAACTCTTTTCCACAGTGTTTTGGTTAGATTAATCATTATCCTTTGGTTCTTGATGTTTTTCAATTCATTCATGATATATTTCACGTTCATAAATGGCTAAGTCTCCATATTCTGGGGTTGTAGCCATAGACAATGTGTAGTGCTTGACTTTAAATATCTATGAATGGTTTCTTTCGATTATTCCTATGCTATTTTTATCTATAATTCTTATCCTGATCAACTAGGGAGTAAATTAGTTGTTTGCCCTGGATTTAAGAGATGTTGGAGCAGATAGAACACAATAGTATAGGGAGCTTGTTCAACACTAGGAAACAAGGTTGATTTGTGTAAGGAAGATCAGTGAAAACTACCCTTACACCTTGCTTAGTTCATATACGGGAAGATAACTTTAATGCATTTTTATTGGTCTATCTATCTCCACTCAACGATGTAGTTAGGCAATCAATAACGGTAGGCCGGCAGAGGAGTGCAACCCTATTTAGGTAAATTAAACTCCTGAATAATAATCAGGAAACCAAACATAGATAGGCATTGTTAAGACTAGATAGAGTCGTAAAGGTTACAACCCTGGAATTGCTTGTCAATTGATATCTTATCGTAAAAGTTTGATTAGATTATTACAAATTTATTCCGTACAATTTATTTGACTTAAATCTACAACTCTTTTTAATAAAAAGCACCATAAACGTGATAACGGAGATTGGTGACTGATTTAGTTCAAATCCTTTGAGTTCAACAACCCGACTCTTTAATTAGGACCACTATATTACTTGTGAGACACCATACACTTGCAAGTACTGGGGAGCAACAAGTTTTTGGTGCCATTGCTAAGAATTTGAAGCAAATTGGTTGATTTTCAAAGTTGACTTGTTTCATGGTGTGCGCTATATTTGATCTTAGCAGTGTTTTTGAGCAGGTAATGGATAAATAAGATGGAAGATCAGGACTCTTGTTTTCGTCAATCCAAGAGGAGAGTAGGGGTTTTATTCGACATACCGCCAATTAAAATCGTAGAGCAGGAGGAGCAAGAGGATAACAAGGTGGAGGTTGATCCTTATATGGAGAACATGGCAAACAACAACCCACCTACACCACTAGCACCTGCTGCTGATGCACCACCGGCACCGAGGCCAGTGAGGGATGTAGCAATCTCGAGAACCACCAATGTCACTAGCTGTTTTATCAAGCCTGAGCATGGTGGCCTGTGGGAGCTCAAACAGAATATGGTCTAGTTGTTACACTCTACTGGACAGTTCACGGGGCTTCCTCATGAAGATCCACAAGTCCATCTTCGGAATTTTCTGAAGATTGCTGATACTTTCATTCCTACAGGGGTGAACCATGACTATGTGAGGATGACATTGTTCCCCTTTTCACTTTTGGGGGAAGCCCGTAGGTGGCTATAGATTAAGCCACCTAACTCCATAGTATCCTAGGATAATCTGGCTCATAAGTTTCTCACTTGATTCTTCTCATCTGGCAAGACAGCTAAACTTAGAAATGAGATTCTGAGTTTCAAGCAGAGGGATGGGGAAATCTATATCAGGCGTTGACAGGTTCAAACTCTATTGACAAATTGCCCACACCATTGCCAAGCTAACGAGGTATTAGTCCACACCTTTATTAAAGGTTTGGAACCCGATACTAAGATTCTTCTTGATTCAACTGCAAGGGGTCAAGCATTGGAAAAGACATATGATGAATTATATGCTCTGATAAATAGAATTGCTCAGGGCAACCTTGAACGGAATAGAGGATCTAGCAGACCAACAGTGCAGAAACAAGTAACGGTCTTGGAAATTGATGCAATAAGTAGCCTGCAGGTCCAAATGGCAGCAATGCAAAACATGATGACCACAAACTTCAATAACTTGGCTTTAGGTCTGAAATAGCAAGTGTCATTAGCAACAGGTCAGCAGAAAGCCCCCATTAATAGGGTACGTAGCAACAACTGGGTTGGTGTAATGTTTGTGGGGGAGGAGGACTCTGATAGTGAGGTGTTAAGGCAGATCTTGGCAAATCAGAATGGGGAAGAAGAGGAAATTCGGAGGTATAAGCAGGATCTGCAAAACTTAGAAAGGCAGTTAGGATAGTTGACCACCTCAATAAATTCCAAGAATCAATGGGGTTTCCCAGATAACACTGATCCCAACCCAAAACAAGTGAATGCAGTCAGCACAAGGAGTGGAAGGCCATTAATTGAATTGGTACCCAAGAAAAAAAATAGGAATGATCAGAATACTGCACCAAACAATGAGGCCGGCAATCCCAGCCTGAGTATTGATTAGGCTACCTCGTTGCTAAAACCTTCTCCTCTGTTCCCACAGAAGCTTAAGAAGAAGAATGAGGATGACTGCTTTCAGAAATTCATCGGGCTGCTAAAATAGGTACAGATTAGCTTGCCATTGATTGATGTTTTCCAGGGGATCCTGAAATACGCCAAATTTGTCAAGGACATTGTTGCTACCAAGACTAAGTGGCTGAGTATAAGACTGTAGCACTGACAAAGGCCTGCAGCTCCAAAAATTCTTGTTAGATCACACTTTCTAGCAAAATTAAAAGATCCAGGAAGCTTTACTGCGCAAGTAACTATCGGGAGTCATCTGAACGCTAGGGGCTTGTATGATCTTGGGGCTCGCATAAACCTCATGCCCATTTCTTTATTCTTAAAGCTAGGGCTTGGAAGGCCGAAGCCCACAACTATTGTGTTACAGCTGGTAGATTGGTCATTGGTAAGGCTGGATGGAGTTATGGAGGACATTTTAGTCCAAGTGAGGTCTCTCATCTTCCCCGTAGAGTTCATCATCTCAGATTTTGAGCTGGACCCTGGGGTCCCATTCATACTCGAGCGCCCATTCCTAGCTACAGGAGGGGCATTAATCAATGTTGCAGCAGGAAGGCTCACTATGCGAACCCACGATAAGGTGGAAATGTTTGATGTGTACAAGGCGATGAAGCTACCAGCTATGTATGAAGATCTGGCAGCTATCACAGTGATAGACACTGCAGTTGTTGTAAGCCAGTTGAGATTGAAGATCCAATAGCCAGGATGTTGCTTAATCAAGGGCTAGTGGATGATGCTGAGGCCCGAGAAATTGAGAATATGCTGAATACTCACAATGTGAGTATGCTGAAAAAGATGAATGAACCTTTAAGCAGGGTGTTGGCACCACCACCCAAACCCTCAGTTGAATAAGCTCCTTAGTTGGAGTTGAAGTAGTTACCATCGCATCTTAGGTATGAATTTCTTGGTGAAAATAATACATTACCTGTAATCTAGTCTGCTTCATTGATTGCAGCCCAGGTAGAAGTGGTTGTTGTGGTTCTAAAGAAATGAAAGAGAGTAATGGGGTACAGATGTTTGACATCCATGGCATCAACCCAACCCTATGAATGCACAAAATATTCATGGAGAGGACCACAAGCCAGTGGCTCAACCACAGAGGAGGCTAAATCCAATCATGAAGGAGGTAGTAAAGAAAGAGATCATAAAGTAGTTGGATGCAGGGATTATCTTCCCCATATCAGACAACAAATAGGTAATCCTTGTGCAATGTGTCCCCAAGAAGGGCGGGATGACGGTTGTCACCAATGAAAAGAATGAGTTCATTCCGACTAAAATGGTGACGGGGTGGCGAATATGCATGGATTACAAAAAATGGAATGATGCCACCAGGAAAGACCATTACCCTGTGCCTTTCATTGATCAGATGTTGGACATGCTTGCAGAGCAGGAGTAATATTGCTTTATAGATGGGTCTCGGTTTATAACTAGATAATCATTGCACCCGAGGACCAAGGATAAACTACCTTCACATGTTCATATGGGACCTATGCTTTCAAAAGCATGCCCTTTGGTTTATACAATGCACCAACCACTTTCCAAAGGGGCATGATGGCTATCTTCCATGACATAGTGGAGGACTTCGTGGATGTGTTTATGGATGACTTCTCAGTCTTCGATGAATCCTTTTGAGAGCTGCTTACAGAATTTGGACAGAGTACTAGCACGATGCGTGGAGACTAACCTCGTTCTTCACTAGGAGAAATGTTTATTTCTTAGTTAAGAAAGGAATAGTCTTAGGTCATAAAGTTCCCAAGAAGGGGTTGTAGGTAGACAGAACAAAGATCGAGGTGATCGATAAGTTGCCACCACAAGTTTCAGTTAAGGGAGTCCAGAGTTTTTTCGGACATGCTAGGTTCTACCACAGTTTTACTAAAGACTTCTCAAAGATTGTATAGCCTCTGTGTGCATTGTTGGAGAATGAGGTACCGTTTCACTTTGATGACTCTTGTTTACAGGCGTTCGAAACATTGAAAAAGAAGTTGTTGGAGGCTTCGATCTTGGTAGCACCTGATTTGGGTCTCCCATTTGAGCTAATGTGTGACGCCAGTGATATAGCAGGGGGGATGTACTGGGGCAGCGCAAAGACAAAATTTCCGTTCCATATACTATGCCTGTATGACCTTGGATGCCACACAGAGCAACTATATAGTTACTAAGAAGGAAATGTTAGCTTTAGTGTTTGCATTTGATAAGTTTCAGAGCATATCTAGTAGGAACCCAAGTGGTGGTGTTCACAGACCATGCGACAGTAAATACTTGTTCAATAAAAAGGACGCGAAGCTAAGCCTGATCAGATGGATCCTGTTGCTCCAAGAGTTCGACATTGAGATCAAAGATCGCAAAAACCAGGTTGTTGATCATCTATCCCATCCAGAAATTGATGCTCATATAGGTGAGCAATTACAAATCAGAGAAGAGTTTCCTGAAGAGAAGCTGTTTGTAATTGAGGTGGAAGAATTACCATGGTACGCTGATATTGTAGACTACTTGGTAAGTGGTCCATTCCTACCTGATGCAACATACTAGCAGAAGAAGCAGTTGGCTCATAATGCTTAGGCGTATATCTAGGATGAGCCCTACCTGTTCAAATAAGGAGTTGACCACATGGTGAGGAGGTGTGTTCCGGAGGTAGAGATAAAGCAAATTCTTGAGAGATGTCACGCCTCTCCTTATGGGGGTTATCATGGTGGTGACAGGACAATGCACAAGGTATTACAATCAGGTTTCTTTTGGCCCACTTTGTTCAGAGTTCTCCAGGGCCTGTAATGCTTGCCAGAAAATAGGTGCCATATATTGGAGGCATGAGATGCCCCTAAACAATATTCTGGAAGTGGAGATTTTTGATGTTTGGGGCATTGATTTCATGGGGCCGTTACCACCATCATTTTGGTTTCATTATATTTTGGTAGTTGTGGACTATGTGTCTAAATGGGTAGAAAAAGCAACCCTTCCGACAAACGATGCTAAGGTGATGAGCAAGTTCGTCAGAAAGAATATCCTCATACAGTTTGGTTCTCCAAGAGCCATTATTAGTGATAGTGGTGCCCACTTTCTCAACAAAACTGTGAAGAGCTTGCTGGCAAAATACGGGATAAGGCACAAGGTGGCCACAACATATCACCTACAAACCAGTGGGCAGGTTGAGGTATCAAATCGAGAGGTGTAGCAAATATTGCAGAAGATCGTAAATACCACCCGGAAAGATTAGGCAGAAAAGCTTGATGAAGTATTGTGGGCGTATTAGAAGGCATACAAGACCCAAATTTGAACCTCTCCTTACAAGATGGTGTATGGCAAGGCCTGTCATTTACCCGTAGAGCTCAAGCATCAGGCATACTGGGTGATAAAAAAGCTGAATCTTGACCCTGAGCTCGTCGGCAGGAAGAGACTTGAGTTGGAGGAGTTGGATAAATTTCGGCTCTAAGCTTATGAAAATGCTAATCTCTACAAAGAATGTACCAAGAAATCGCACGACTAGCATATTATCAAGCAGAACTTTGAGTCGGGTCAACAGGTACTACTCTTCCACTCTCACCTTAAACTATTTCCAGGGAAGCTGAGATCCAAGTGGAGTGGACCATTTGTGGTGGTGGCGGTTACACCCTATGGTGTAGTGGAGTTGAAGGATTTGTCTACGAACCAAACTTTTTGGTGAATGGTCAATGTGTCAAGTACTATTACGGTGAGGACACGAATCAAATTATGGATGCCATTGAGTTGGCCAATGATGAATGAGACAATCATGCACCGTGCCGTGATGTAAAATCAGGCACTGTATGGGAGGCAACCTGTGGTGAGGTAACAGTAGTTAGTTTTTATTTTCCTTTAAAAAAAATCAGAAAATCAGGTCCCATACAAAAAGTAAGAAAATTTGCACAAGTACAGGTTTGTGATGCTTCTGCGTCACGGACCCAGCACAATTTTGCGCAAAATTTTCCATCCTTATTTCCTGATAATCTATTGGGTATTTTTGGGTTTTCTTGGTCTAATACATTAGTTTTATTATTTTGAAGCATGTTCAGGTGTTCAAGGAATTTTTCGGGGCCCGAAGCGCAAAATTAAAATTTTAATGAAGCTCAAAACAGTGAGCATCGTGATGGTTCAGCGATGTGGAGCCATCGTCCATGCCCATTGCTTTTGCATGCAGGTGGACATTTTCTTTAGTGTTGGTCTGAGTTTACTCCGCGACATAGAGGGAACATGGATATGTGTAATTACTCCCACGTGCGGATGTGGTATCACCCCCATTTAAATCCCCAAACGATTTTCTTTTATCTTTTAATGCACATCCCCAACCCCAAACCTTTTTTCTTCCTATTTTCTCTTCTTTTTCTTCCCTCTCTCCCTATAATTTCAAATATCTTCGCATTGGGCAACGGTTGTGTCACGAAATTCATTGCCCAAAGGACATTCTTCAACCAAGGTATGTTTTCTGCATTCAAATTTGGCTTGATTCCGCACTTGCAAGGGTTGAATTCATCCATGTGTTAGGTAAAATTCGAAGTGGTATCTTTTTCTATGGTTGGTTCTTAGTTAAAAGCTTGTTGGTGTATGTTCCTTGTGGTTAAATCGTTCTTGAAGGAAGATTTATGTGCGATTGTGGGGATGAAAACCCTAGGTCAAAATTTTGCCCAAAATTGGGAAAAAGTTTGAGGGATTATGTGTTCTTATCTATGTCTTATGTTCAAATTGTTGTTTGTAAGTTGGTTTTTGCCAAATATCCGAGTGTAGGGTTGAATTCGTAGACTGTGATGAGGGGTTGTTCTTGTAACTATCGAAAAAGGGGATGATTAGGGTCCTTGGGATTATGTTATTGTGATGGGATAGTAAGTGATGTTTTACACCACGATTTGCCAGTTTTCATGTTGGGGTTTGTATACACTGTTTAGGGGGAAGGTGAATTGGTATCCATTCATGAGTATATGCTCATGTTCTGTTATTCACCATGCTTTTGGCTTGCTTTTTTACGTACATGTGATTTATGCTGAAGTTTACGTGTGCGGTTGAATGCATAACCTTGGGGGGTTGATAGGGCCGTTAGGATCATGCGTATTGGGGGGCGTTCTCTGTTACTCTCGAAAATAAGAGATGAGTGAGGGGTTCCTGAAATTATGTTGTTGTGATGGTGTAATAGGAGGTGTTTACAACATGAATTGCATCCAAGCTTAAGTGTGAAGTGAGTGTTATGTATTATTTGACTCGATGGAGTCGGTAAATTATGATGAGGGGGTAGATGGTTTGTCTTGGACCATATGAGATATGTTTAATTGTGAAGTTATGTATCCTGTATGACCTGTGGAAGTTTGAGTACCCTTTCCATACAGGCTTGAGTGTAAGTGTGGGGTCATATAAGGGGTGGCCTATAAACTGATTGTGCACTTATATTTTACAGGTACCATGTCTTCACGTGTATGCGGTAGAGGTTAATCTAGCATATTAAGGACTGGCAACACAAGGAAGTAGGCACAAGATGTTCCAAACGTGCCCAAGGACACTAGGAGGGGTCAGCAGACCCAATTCGGGGCCAAAGCTGTAAAAAAAGAGGGCAATCGGTGGTATCAGTGAAATGACAAACGAAGTACTACCCTGAATACCGATTGACGTAGATTCCCTTTGAGACGAGTACCCCTAGATTCTTAACCAATGCAATCAGTTGAGTTTGGGGATCTTGTTCTGACCACCTATGCCATGCAATCTGAGTGGGGTGAGGAAATTCTACGCCAATCTGAGCCTGGAGCCACAGTCCCAATCATTGATTGTTCAAGGAATGGAGGTGAACTTCTTACCTCTTACTATTAACCAGATCCTCGACACCTCCGAAGAGGTCTCAGTAGGTGTTTTCAATGAGTTATGCCTTCATCCACCCTACCAGGCAATCATACACACTATTTCAGGGCAGAATTCCATGGCTAAGTGGGTCAGATATGCAGTGTAGGGCTATCACCTCTCATTTCCATTTTCTCACATGTCCAAGGAGGGTCGGGTCATGGTGAAGATTGTGACACACACTTACTTTCCAAGGCAGTACTTCACAAATGTAATAAGAGACAGAGTGTGCCTCATCTATGCACTCATGATGGGGATGTCGCTGAATTATGGAGCTATCTTCCGGCTGGCGATGAGGAAGGCCAAAACCCACAAGGGTCACAGGTATGCTTTCGGGGGCCTTATCACTGCTTTATGTTGTGCGATAGGTGTCCCTGTGGAGGAGGCCAATTAATGGCTGGTCATCTAGGCCCCCCTATGTTTCCACCATAATTAAGGGGCTTGACGTGACCTTAGGCCCAGTATTGACCATGGTGGAGAGATGCTACCAGGATGAGTTGATTATGGGCCACATGTATGGAGTAAAGATGTTGCGACATCCGACTGGTGGTCGGCCCTTCATGAGAGAAGAGTTGCAGGAGGTTGAGGTGCAATACCCTCTCAATGACCATGCATAAGTTATGCTTCGCATTGGACCCCTGTTCATCGAGCCAATAGAGGATGATATTCCCATGGACCCAGGGGAGGTGCACATGGATTATGATCATGATGAGTCTGAGGAGGATGAGATAGCTGATGAGCCACCGATGTATATAGGGGGTAAGCCCATCCTGCCAGGCCCTGATCATGATTGAGCACCAGAGTTCCCACCTTACAGGTTATGTATGATTAGCATTGAGAGCGGTGCTAAGTCTAAGTGTGGGTGGGAATTCCTTTGTTTTGTTCATTATGCTTCTGTTGCTATTGGTATGTATTAAGACCACTATTTTTATTTCTGCTTTGTGTTTATGTTTGGACATATGTTCTTATGTAGGATTGAACATCATAGTAGCTATCAACTACTTTGATGTGTGAATGTTCTTATATTAATATTCTGTGAATGCAATGAATATTAGTAGTTACTTGTCTGTTGAAATAGCTGTGTTAGTCATAGTTGAGTGATAGGTGCCTTATGATGGATGGATGACGACCATCCTAAGTGCATTTGTCAAATTGAGTTCATGTAGAGTGTGTTAGTGTGCAAAACGAGCATCGTCATAAGCATTCAAACTTAGTTTAGGGGTAGTTTTTTGATCCTTGTAAGTTACAATCGTATGCATGCTTAATTAACTGAATTCATGTGAATACCAGAATAGGAACTCTAGTGCTAACCTTGTGATGAAAGTCTGCCAAGAGTGAGCAAGCTAATTGTGAGTCTCAGTTACGATAGGTTCGAGAACTTGCCTGGTATGTAGAGTAGATTTGGTAGGAGTTAGAATTAGAGGAGAGATCTAGGTGTTTCTTTGATAGTGGAAAATGACCCTAGTTAGCCCTTTTTGAGCCTTAACCTATTCGTTGGTTAACCAAAATTTAAGCCAATCCCTTTTCTTTGATCAACTATCCATATTTGATCCTAATTCCCTAGTGCATTAGCACAATGAATTAGAGGAGAAGGGACTTGAGTAGGACACCCGAGGGCTGAGCAATAGTAGAGCATCAAAAGAGAAAAAAACAAAAAAATTACCCTTACCGATCTATTAACAACAAGTAGATCTATGCCAGGAGAATTAGTAATGTATCAGGAGAAATTAGTACAAGAAGCCGTGGATACACTTCTTGATAATGGTATCCAGGGACAACCAATGAGGGACGGTCATTATAAAGTTTACAAGTCATTTTCTGATGTAATTGAAGGCAAAGAGGGAAGATTTCGTGAGACTATTCTTGGCAAACGAGTTGATTATTCAGGACGTTCTATCATTGTTGTGGGTCCTTCACTTTCATTACATCGATGTGGATTGCCTCGTAAAATAACAATAGAACAAAATGAAAGTCGATGAGAATAACGTCAACCAAATAGTGTTGGTCCGCATTGTCTCCCATCGCAGAGCAAATGCGGATGCACACTATTTTGGGCCCCAAGTGTAGCCGTTTATCCAGTGTTGATCCACGATACCTCCGCATCGTGGATCTATTCGGATGTATGCTACTTTGAAAGAAAAAAAGATTTTTTTAGTTATTTTCCTTGTAGGATGTCTTCGTAAGTGCAGTGGTATTATTTTTGGTATCGGATGTAAATAAGCAGGATCACTTGTAGCTCTAACGAGTAGAGTGTTAACAAGGGTTGTGAAGTAAGGAGAAACGAAATGGATGATAGAAAGCGAAGTATGTGCTACGAGCGCATGGGAATTGAGTCGTGACAGCCATATCCATAAATGTATCCACCTACCTACAACCTACATTACAACCAGACAAAGACTTAAATGATCCTCTAAGGAAACTTCCAACTAGGTCTACGTTTACATTAAGGGCAAGCCTATGGAATCTAGAAGCAACTTGAGACATCTTTTCGGAGAGTGAGAGTTGCTTATGTACCCATTCTTAATCTTCTGTTAAATTTTTAGTGGTGTGCATGGGTAATTCTTCTTGGTGAGGGCACATGATCATTCAAGGTTAATAACCGAATGAACTGTTAAATATTTTGCATGAGTCTGCATGTATACATAAGTGCTAGGAGCCAGTAATTTCTACCCAGGGACCCCGGAAGTGGTAACCATGGTTCATAGAGTGCGGTCGCATAATGTTCGTTATACATATTATCATAGGGAATCTCATGCATGTGTAGTAGTTTTCCCGAGAACGGACAAAGCTCTAAGTGTGGGGTGGTGATCTCAGGTGTATTTATACGCCTAATTAGTAATTAATGCCCATAAATAGAGATAATTTAGACAACAAATTCATAAGTCTAGGTATTTAAGTGCATTTTTCTCTTATGTTGCTAACATAGGGCCGAGTGCGCCTGTTGGTTGTGTTTTTACAGGATTTTTCTTAGATTGCAAAGTTTAGAGTAAAAACCAAAATGGAGGGAAGAACACAACCTAGAATTCGGAGGAGAAAAGTCAGTAGAAGCAGCCAAAAGAACAAAAATCCATGTGGCAAACTTAGGAACAAGGTTGTGGAAGCTGAAAAAATGCAAAACAGGCGTGAAGCTGAAAAATTTTCAATGTCTGCATCTCGGACCTATGCAAAAGATATGCAAAATTGTCCTGTCAACAATTTAAGCAAAAAGTCAAAAAAACAAGCGGTTCACATCATGGACCCGAGGACCTGATGTGAAAAAGTCGAATTATGGGATTTATATTATTGTTCTATCATAAACTTTAGGTTTACATTCTACTTTTATGCAAGAACTTCAGTAGGACGACGAAGAACTTTTTCCATAGTGTTTTGGCTAGTTTAATCTTTATCCTTTGGTTCTTGATGTTTTCCAATTCATTCATGATGTATTTCATGTTCATGAGTAGCTCAGTCTCATATTTTGGGATTGTATCCATAAACATATATGTAGTGCTTAACTTTGAATATCTATGAATGGTTTTTTTCGACTATTCCTATGCTATTTTTATAAATACTTCTTAGCCTGATAAATTAGGGAGTAAATTAGTTGTTTGCTCTGGATTCAAGAGACGTTGAAGTGGATTGAACACAATAGTATTGGGATCTTGTTCAACACTAGGAAACTAGGTTGATTCGTGTAAGGAGACTAGTGACAACTACCCTTATACCTTGCTTAATTCATATATGGGAAGATAGCTTTAATGCATTTTAATTAGTTTGTCTATCCCTACTGAACGATGTAGTTAGACAATCAATAACTGTAGGCTGGCAGAGGCATACAACCCTGTTTAGGTAAATTAAACCCCATGAATCAATAATTAGGAAACCAGACATTGATAGACATTGTTAAGACTAGACAAAGTCGTAAAGGTTACAAACCTGGAATTGCTTGTCAATTGATATCTTGTTGTAAAAGTCGGATTAGCTTATTAGAAATTCATTCCATACAGTTTATTTTACTTAAATCTACAACTCTTTTTACTAAAAGCACCATAAACACGATAACGGAGATTATTGACTGATTTAATTCAACCCGACTTTTTAATTAGAACCATTATATTACTTGTGAGACCGTGTACACTTGCGTGTGCTGGGAAGCAACAGTGGGATGATTTATTTCAATATTTTTTGCATGATTTCACTTTTTAATTGCATGTTTTTACACTAGCATTGCACACCCACCAAGTGTTTGATAAAATGTCTGATTAATTTATCTTCAGTTGTTGAAGGCCTAATGTTTGGCATATGAGTTAAGTGACTTTATAATGATGAAAGGGTTATAAGAATGTTTTAATGTCATGAGATGTGTTTATTGTGTTGATGTCATGAGAAGTGTCTATTGTGTTGATGTCATGAGTATGTCTATTGTGTTGATGTCATGAGAAGTGTTTACTGTGTTGATGTCATGAGGAGTATCTATTGTGTCGTGAGTTGACCATAGCCAATTGAGGGGTAAAGCCTTAATCACCCATATGAGGGTGGTAATCCATCAACTAATTGAGGGGTTGGTACCTCAATCGTCTTGGATGGGATCGGTATGCCATCAAACAATTGAGGGGTTGGTACCTTAATAGTCTCGGATGGGGGCGGTAAGCCATCAACCAATTGAGGGGTTGACACCTCAATCACTTCTAATGGGTGGTCTGCCTTAGATTCCAAGTACTAAGTTTCTTGGTCTATGATGATCCCAAACAGTGTCATTTGAACACTTGGTTAAAAAAGAATTTGGAAGAAAGTCAAGCGCACTTCCTACACTTGTAATATGTTCTATATAAACATGTTTTACTTCAAGCATCATTCATACATGATATATTACTATTATGCTATCCATTGTTTATGATATTGCATTTTGCCTACGTTGCCTATCTCTTGTTGCATTGCATCCTACATACTTAGTACATTCAAACATACTAATGCATATTCTATACCTACATAATATTACCATATATTAACCAGAGCTCCCATTGATTCTCCTCCATGTGGCTAGATGGATTGTTCAAGTTAGCTATTGGTGAGTCCTCAAGTTCGGGGACAATATCTATCTTCTCTCATGCATGTGCTTAGACTATATCTTGTAAATTTGGATTTCCTATTGTCATTATTATGAGGCTAGCCTAGTTGATTATCTTGGCCCTGGGTAAGTTCTATGTTTAGAGGTGTTGCTGGACAAGTATGTAATGATGCTATAAGCTTGACTCTCTTTGACTCTGTTGATGTTTTATGAAATGAAGGTTTTTCCTTAGTCCCTATACCCTTATTTCTATTCTTTTATTGTGTTTAATTGCTTCCGTGACCAAGGATGTGTAATGATATGTTAAGAGTCTTACTTAGACCCCCGATAAGTTCTATGTTTAGAGGTGTTATTGGACAAGTATGTAATGATGCTATAAGCTTGACTCTCTTTGACTCTGTTGATGTTTTATGAAATGAAGGTTTTTCCTTAGTCCCTATGCCCTTATTTCTATTCTTTTATTGTGTTTAATTGCTTCCGTGACCAAGGATGTGTAATGATATGTTAAGAGTGTTGCTTGGGGTTCCTTTGGGTTCCCCATGCACCGTGTGACATCTAGGCCCTAGTTTGGGTCGTGACGAACTTGGTGTCAGACCACTAGATTGTTAGTGGTCCTTGTAGTCCAACACACCATATCGATTAAAGTCCTATTCATGGTTGCGAAGTGTTCCACGACTATGAATGGGAGGCTATGAGGCATTTTAGGAAATGTTTCCTTTCTTCTTGATATATATCATGCGATAGAGTTAAGTCCCCTAAGGCTTATTTCTTATTTTTAATCTTTTGTTCCAAAATATGTCTTAAGCTACTCAGGATGACGATATGTCAAATGCGGAGGTCCACAATGCTCTATGGGTATTGACCAAAACGGTGACAAAATTAACAATTCAACTCAATCAATAAGTGATTGCCCCCGAGTCTTCAAATGGTAAGAGGAGGAGTAGTGATGCCAATAGGGCCCGTTTTGGGGGTAAGTTTCAAATTTCTAAAGGTGGTAATGGTGTGGAACCTTATGCTAGGTGCCCAAGATGTGGTAGAGGCCATGATGGCTCAAGCTTGAGGGATACTAATGCTTATTATGGTTGTGGGAGATGGGTCATAAGGTAATAGATTGCCCTCGTAAACGCAATAAGAGTAAAAGGGGTGATGATGGAGTGAGTTATCTTAGATGCCCAAAATGTCGGAGGAATCATAGTGGCGCATGTTGAAGGAACACGGGTGCATGCTTCAGGTGTGGTGAGATGGGACACAAAATTCCAGATTGTCCACATGCTCACAACAAGTGTAAAGATGGCTAACCACGAGGGAAAGATGGTCATGTTGATCAAGAGGCTCAAGGCGGCCAAGGTGGTGCCCCACGACACACTAAATTTTATACTCTTCAAGAGAGGCAAGGAGGAGATGAGGTACCCGATGTTGCTACCGATATGTTGAAATTTTCTTTGGCTTTAATGTGTATGCATTGATGGACCCAGGTGCAACTATCTCTTTCATCATTCTTTCTTGTTACTAGTGGGCTTCAAGTGTCTCCCGAGTTGTTATGTGAACGTTCAGAGTCTACCCTTTTGTTGAGTCTATTGTTGTTAGAAAGTTCATAGGTATTGTTCCGTGTTCATATTGCATTAGGTCTCCTTGTGGCTTGTTGGGTTTGATGTGGTAGATTTTGATGTCATACTTGGGATGGATTAATTGCATAGATGTTGTGTCTCCTTTGATTGTAAGGCCCGTAGAGTTAGATTCCAATTCACTAATAAACCCATCCTTGAGTGGGGGCATGTAAGGTGGTTGTGAAGGGGTAAGTTTATTTCTTGTCTTAAGGTACAATTAATCTCTAAGGGTTGCATTTATCATCTTGTAAGAGTTAGGGGTGTTGAACCTAAGTTATTTCTATTGAGTTGTTTCTGGTGATCAATGAGTTAGTGAATGTCCTTTCTGATATTTTGAATTTAAGGTAGTGTCTTTTGGTTTGGCTTATGCACCGGTTATGTCTATAGGTCTCATGAATAGAGTCTTTAATCCCTACCTTGTTATGTTGTGGTGGTATCTAGTGATGATGTATTGATTTATTTAGAGCTTGTTAACCATTTAGGGGTAGTGTTGCAAATCTCGGGGAAAGAGAAGTTGTAAGCTAAGTATGAGAAGTGTGAATTTTGGTTGAAGGAGGTTACCTTTCTAGGTCATGTGATAGCGGGGAATGCTATTAAGGTGAGTCCTAAAGAGGAAGATGTGATTAGAAATTATCCTAGACCTTTGACTCCCTCAGACATTAAGAGTTTCTTGGGCTTAGCGAGTTACTACCAGAGGTTTGTGAATGAGTTCTCTTCTATTGCTTCTCGCATGACTAAGTTAACTCAATGACTAAATTGTGTGGACCGATGAGGGTGAAAAGAGTTTCCAAACCTTGAAGGATAAGCTTGTCTCCGCTCCTATCTTATCTCTATCGGAAGGGTTGGTAGGGTTTGTTATGTTTTGTGATGCCTCCTGAATTGGTTTGGGTTGTGTATTGATGCAAAATGGTAAGGTAATAGCCTATGCTTTTAGACAATATGAGATGCATGAGAAGGATTATCCTATCTATGACCTTGAGTTGGCCGCCGTGGTATTTTGCTTTGAAATTTGGCGTCATTGTTGGTATGGGATGCAAGTTGATGTGTCCACCGATCATAAGAGTCTCTGATATATGTTCATTCAAAGGATCCTAACTCGTGGCAAGGTGATTAGAACTCGATAAGAATTATGATATGAGTGTGCATTATCGTCCTGGTGAGACCAATGTTATGGCCGATGCTTGAGTAGAGTGTCTATGGGTAGCCTAGTTCATGTAGGTGATGGTGTCAAGGAGGTTGCTAGAGAGGTTCATCGGTTGGCTAGATTGAGAGTTAGGTTGGGAGAGGTTGGCTATGGTGGTGTAGTGGTGGCTAATGGTTCTAGATCTTCTTGATTGAGGATGTGAAGGCAAAGCAAGATATTGACCCCACCTTGTTAGAATTGAATGCTTTGATATAAGGTGGTGAAGTGGAGGTTTTCCCCAAGTGGGATATGGTGCCATTAGATACTAGGGTAGGCTATGGGTGCTTGTGTTGATGATTGGGTCCCTTGGAAGGTCCACCCATGTAGGGTGTGGTCTGGTTTGCCAAGAAAGGGAATTGAGTTTATGGTTTGTAGGCTCTTATAGAGTGTTAAGAAGGGTTGATAAGGTTGCATGCGAATTGGAATTACCTAGGGGAATGGATATGGTTTGTCCGATTCTTCATGCTTCTAGGTTGATAGGATGTGTTGGCGACTCTAGTGCTATAGAACTCTTTGAAGTTGTGAGTGTTGTGTAGGATGAGGTAACTTGGAAGAAGGTCCCGGTGGAGGTATTGGGTGGAAGGGTGGAAAATTGATTAATAAGGATGTGGTGTTCGTCAAGGCCCTTTGGAAGAATCAATAAGTTAAGAGTGCCATTTGAGGAGCTGGAGCGGGCATGAAGAAGCGATATCCATACCTCTTTCATTCTATTCAAGCTTGAGATAGCAAACTAAGTCCTTTCTATGATTTCAAGTCCTAAGTTTCAGCCCTTCGGTCATTTTGCACGCATTCATGATCATGGAAACATGTTTATAGTGGATTTTGACATTCATGTTGAAATTTTTCGAAAATGAGGTTTAAGTGCATTTGTTGCATTCATATTGGGCTGAGATCTTCGTAATTTCTTCTCTTCCCCATGTTTCTTTGACATTCGGGGACGAATGTTCCCAAGGGGGAGATATTGAAATACCTCACACTTTCCTAGGAATGCCCCATAATCGTAATTCCCTTATAACTAAAATCAGGGATATCTAAACACCCCTTCTCGTAGATCGGTAAGACCCTATGATGCAATTTTTTTTCAATATTTCAAAATCCGTGAAGAATTTCAAAAATCTGGCTTCATATTCTTATTTAAAGGGCAAAATTATGTGGGAAAATGAGTACCTACAAGGTATACTTCATCCATGCCAAGAAAATAAATTTTTGGCAAAACTTCGCAAAAATAGTATCTATCTGCAACCAATCCACGATGCGGACCTGGCGTGGAATAGTTCAAAAAATTCCCAAATTGCTCTTTTTCACTCCAGGGTAATTGAGTAATAACCCAATACCTGTATATTTGAAAATCCCTTATTTTTAAGTCATTTTGAGCCCTAAAATCTAACCAAAAACCTCTCAAACTCCTCTCTAATCTTCATCAAATTCTCCATCCGTTCTTAAGGTTTTCAAGAAGTCTTGTTGTAATTCAAGGAAACCAAGTCAAGCCCCAAGTCTTCCTCAAGATTCAAGTGTTCCAATCTCTTTCCGGATCTAATGATTTCATTCAAGCTTTAAGTCTCTATTTAAAATCTTCACCAAGGTATCCTCCAAAGTTAAGGTATGTGGATTTCAACCTTAGGGTCCTTTCACCCTTGGTACCCAAGCTTCGTTTTACCTAAAATACATGTTTCTAAGTTGATTTTACATATGGGTTTTCTATTATGAATTTGACTATGACTTATATTGGGATTTTGTAAAAGTATGATTGCTTATGTATGCTTTGAGATATGAATCTTAGATATATCTTGAGATTTGATGAGAGGTTTTGATGTATATTATATGATGATGTTACCAAGTATTGGTGGGACGATTTACTTTAAGATTTCTTGCATGATTTCACTCTTTAATTATATGGTTTTACACTAGCATTGCACATTCACCAAGTGTTTGATGAAATGTCTGGTTAATGTATCTTGAGTTGTTGAAGGCCTAATGCTTGGAATATGAGTTAAGTGACTTTATGATGATGAAAGTCTGATAAGAATGTGTTGGTGTGTTGGTATCATGAGAAGTGTCCATTATGTTAATGTCATGAGAAGTGTATATTATGTTGATGTCTTGAGAAGTGTCTATTGTGTTGATGTCATTAGGAGTATCTATTGTGTTGTGAGTCGACTATAGCCAATTGAGGGCTAATGCCTTAATCACCTAGATAGGGGTGGTAATCAATCAACCAATTGAGGGGTTGGTACCTCAATCATCTCGGATGGGGGCGGTAAGCCATCAACCAATTGAGGGGTTGGTACCTCAATCGTCTCGGATGGGGGAGGTAAGCCATCAACCAATTGAGGGGTTGGTATCTCAACCGTCTCAGATGGGGGAGGTAAGCCATCAACCAACATTGAGGGTTTGGTACCTTAATTACTTCTAAGGGGTGGTCTACCTTAGATTCCAAGTACTAAGTTGCTTGATCCATGATGATGGTCTATTCCTACACTTGTAATATGTTGTACATAAGCATGTTTTACTTCAAGCATCATTTGTACATGACATATTTTTATTATGCTATCCATTGCTTATGATATTGCATTTTGCCTATGTTGCCTACCTTTTGTTGCATTGTATCCTACATACTTAGTACATTCAAACATACTAACATATACTCTATGCCTATATGATATTACCATGTAGAAACCGAAGCTCCCATTGATTCTCCTCCACGTGGCTAGACGGATTGTTCAAGTTAGCTTTTGGTGGAGACAATATCTATCTTCTCTCATGCTTATGCTTAGACTATATCTTGTGAATTTGGATTTCCTATTGTCATTAATATGAGGGTGATCCCGGTTGCTTATCTTAGCCCCTGCTAAGCTCTATGTTTAGAGGTGTTGTTGGACAAGTACGTAATGATACTATAAGCTTGACTCTCTTTGACTCTGTTGATGTTTTATGAAATGAAGGTTTTCCCTTAGTCCCTATGCCCTTATTTCTATTCTTTTATTGTGTTTAATTACTTTCGTGACCAAGGATATGTAATGATATGTTAAAAGGCTTGCTTGGGGTTCCTTCAGGTTCCCCATGCGCCGTGTCACATTTAGGCCCTAGTTTGGGTAGTCATAATCAGACCACTGAAATTTGACCTTTTTCTGAGTCAATTTAGTTAATGGTGCGGATAAGGAAGAAAATTCCTCAACAAATCTGCAGTAGTAGCCTGCCAACCCCAAGAAACTTTTGATGTCAGTCGGAGAGGTCGGTCTAGGCCAATTCTTAACCACTTTAATCTTTTGAGCATCCACTTGAATAACATCACTGGAAACAACATGTCTTAGGAAAGCCAGTGACTTATGCCAAAATTCATATTTCGAGAATTTCACATACAACTAATGGTCCTTAACTTTTTGAAGGACAATTCTGAGGTGATTTGCATGTTCCTCCTCATCTCTCTAATACACCAAAATGTAATCAATGAACACAATCACAACATATCAAGATATTGTCTGAATACCCTATTCATCAAATCCATGAAGGTTGCAGGTGCATTCGTCAACCCAAAGGATATGACCAAGAGCTCAAAATGGCCATATCTAGTCCTAAAGGTTGTCTTTGGAATGTCATATTCCCTCACTTTTAACTGATGGTAGCCAGATCTGAGGTCTATCTTTGAGAAACATGAGGTGCCTTGAAGTTGGTCAAACAAATCATCTATCCTTGGGAGAGGATATTTATTCTTTATTGTGATTTTGTTCAGTGCCTATAATCAATACACATTCGAAGAGACTCATCTTTCTTTCGCACGAATAGGATAGGGGCACCCCATGGAGAAACACTCGACCTTACGAAGTCCTTCTCTAACAAATCTCTATTGTTCTTTCAATTCTTTCAACTCAACGGGGGCCATCCTATAAGGTGGAATCGAGCTAGGCTGGGTATCAGGAAGAACATCAATCCCAAAGTCAATCTCCCTATCAGGAGGGACTCTGGGCAGATCATGGGGAAACACTTTTGGAAACTCATTCATAATCGGGACTGACTCAAGAGTAAGGGGATTAACATCATCAGATTTAATTCTCACAAGATGGTAGATACAACCCTTAGTAATCATCTTTCTGGCTCTAAGATAGTGCATAAACTTTCCTTTAGGTGCTATGGAATTACTCTTCCACTTTAGAACTAGTTCATTCGGAAATGGAAACATAACTGTTCGGGCTCTACAACCAATGGAGGCATAACAGGTGTGGAGCCAAGCAATGCCAAGGATCAAATCAAAATCAGTCATATCTAACTCAATCAAGTCAATGGTAGTATCCCTATGATGGATGGACACTACACAAGCTCCATAGATTCTTTTAGCCCGAAAAGACTCACCCACTGGAGTAGAAACATCAAAGGGTTCAAGAAGACTCTTAAGGGTCCTGTCAAATCTATTGACCACATAAGGAGTTACGAAAGATAATGTGGCACCAAGCTCTATCAACAAATAACAATCAATAGAAAAGACTTGAATCATACTCGTCACAACATTTGAGGAGTTCTCCTGATCATGTCAACTACCCACGACATACAAATGATTTGTAGCTCCACTTGCGACTAACATAGTACCCCTCTGGTTTCCTTTACCTGGCGGGGCTGGTGCAGAAGATTGAGCCCAGTCAGCCCACTTTGGACAATCTCTCTGATAGTGACCCGCTTGGCCACACTTGTAGCATACATCAATCCCCTCACGGCATCACCCCAAGTGCAATTTACCATACTTGCCACATACTAGCTCACCTAGTGAACCTTAAGACATATTGGCTTGTGACTGAGATCCATTGGCTCCAACATTCTGGGACTCTGCCATTCCTTATTCTGGGCGCTAGTGCACTAGCAGATGATGTTGCTGGAAATCGGTTTCCATTCTCCTTCTTTCCAGCATCATGGCTGGATCTTTTTGCTTTTTATTTCTGAACTTCTCTCTATCATGCTGCCTCTCCTCACTAGCTTGTTGCACAAAAGTCATCAATATCCCTATATCCATGTCACTCACGACCATTGCACCCCTCCCATCTCTTTTTGGCTCTCTATTCAACCCATCCACGTACATTCCCATCCTCCCCTCATATCAAAAACCATGTCCAGAGCATATCGGGACAGTTGAGTAAACTTTAACCAATACTTTTGCACAGTCATAGAAGCCTGTTTCAAGTTCAAGAACTCTTTTACCTTTGCCTCTCTTCATTCTCTTGGGAAGAAGCGCCTCAAGAAAGATTTCTCAAACATTGCCCAAGTTAGCACTAGGGCATCCTCTCCTCTACCATTCTTTCATTGGTTGAACCACAGTCCAACCACACCCTTTAGTTGATAGAAACCAGTTCCACTCTGTCAAAATTAGCCATAAGCATCACTTGGAACAATTTCTGAAGCTCCTCCACATAGTTCTCAGGATCCTCAGTGGATGCAGACCCTGTGAACTCGGGTGGATTCATCCTCAAGAATCTCCACATTCTAAAAGTGTCATGGGCATCTTGTCAACCCGCTCCTTGTCTCACAGCAGGTGCTGTGATAGCCTGGGCTAAAGTTCAAATAGTCTAGCGAAGATTAGCATTGGAGACCTCATCTTGCAGGGGTTGTGCAGTAGGAACAACTAGTTCCACGGGCTCCTCATGTCCTTGAGGCTCAGGTGGGTCAGGTTAACATGTTGTTTGGAGGGGGATCCTCTACCTCTAATGGCTCTTTCTGGAGGCATGATTACGATTCTGCAACGCGCAAAGCACAAATTAGAACAGAACTTTCACAGAGCATGACTCTATAGCATAATTTAGAACATGAAAGAAGTGAAACAACTCCTGATGTCCTATAGCCTCCTGTTTTCAAGTGTGGTCGACAACACACCTATAAACAAGACTCTACTAGACATGACTTTATAGACTCCCTAGAACACTTGAACTCATGCTTTGATACCAAGTTTGTCACGCCCCAGGAGGGTACCCAAGACGTGGTCGGCACCTAAGGACTATTGCTAGTCCTCAAACGAACCAATTGACCTCATCATAATCATTCAATCAATAAACTCTACTAATTAGTGAAAGACATAAAGAATGTAAATGGGCTCATCTATCTAATCTCAAATAATAATATAATGAAAAGCTAGTAGAAAGAATTAGCTCAACAATCTTAACAATTAATATTCGATCTAGTCTATGAAGCCTCTAACACTATCAGGTGGTACCAATGACAGACCCATGGACACCTCAATCAAAATACAACTAAGAAAGCCTAACTCTAAACCAAGATGTAAATAAAAGTAATGAATCCTCCGAAGTAGGGGAGACTCACCAATCAATTGAATATCCTATATCATAATGATACGCCTGTTGACTATCTCTAATCCCCGTATCTGCATCATAAAATGATGCAGCGCCAAGTGGCGTCAGTATGGGGAATGTATGGTATGTAAAATAGCTAAATGAAACCAAAACAAGTAGAATAATATAGAAACAACAATCAACTCAGAATAATAACAATCAACATGTCAAGTGTTTATCTTAAAAAAGAATAAAGAGTAGACAAGTGACCCATCTAACCCATCAAACCTCATCAACCAAATCAGACTTATCTTAGAGGGGCTCATATCATCTCATCTTGACTCAGAGTACTCAAGGTGGGAACTTTCTAGGAGCTTCTTTTATCCGACAGCAATCACTTATGAGCCAGTTATTGTACTACAATCTCGCGAAGTTGCCACAATCGTTCCATACTTGCCAAGTAGGGAACGAATCAAAACCATAATTGACAAGTCCAAATGGAGACAACAATCTATAAGTCCTCTATTAATTTCAGGGACTTCTAATCAGAGGGAACCTTAACATGATATGATGTGATGGTCCTAATCCTCACCAACACTTGGATACGTAGTTTGACAAGTGCGAATTGGATTAACTCTTACTCTTTTGGTGCTCAATACTTCTCCTATGACTCAATGCTCATAAAACAATCCATCCAATCAAACCAATAAAACTATCTCAGTCAACTCATCTCACTCAACCTCGTAAAGGCCCCCATCATTCAATCGGCCTCATAGAGACTCCAATCATACTATCAATTCATCTCTAAATCAATAGCTCAAGACTTAGAACAATCATTATGGAACAATTGAATAGACAAATCATTAGAGTTCATTTGGGAAGACTCATGGGACTATCAAATTCTATCAATTCGTCATCATTCTCATATCTCAATCACAATCTCTATCAATATTCTTAATCAAGGCTCTACACTCAATCCCTATCTTCATTCATGCTTTTTATGAAATAGTTAAGTAGGGTTTATGCAATAATTCATGTAAAAACATCCCACTCAAGAAAATAGTTTATGATGATCATCAACATACGAAAATACATGCAATAATAAAATTTTTCAAGAATTATGCATGCAAACTCATGAACTTTCAACTCTCTTATAAAACCATCTATGAGGCACATGAGAGAACAATCTCATTTTTTTAGTTTAGCCTTACATACCTGGGGTAAAGCTATCCACAATCAAGCTCTCAAAAATCCTCTTTAATTCTTCAATCTTACATTCTTCTTTCTTCTCTCTCAAGCCCTAACTTTTCAATGACTTAGAAAGGACTTAGAATGGGGTTTTAGACCCTATTTACGCATCAAAATGACCCAATTTGATCATGTTTTAAGTTTAGAAGGGACTGTAAATTGACCAGGATGCCCCTCGGAATAAAAGAAAATTTTTCACTTCGGAATAACCCAGTCCGCGACGCGTACTGGGTGTGCACTAGTATATTTTTTTTCAAAACTTTTTTGAACACGTTTTCCAATTTTCATAGAAAAAACTGAAAAAAAAAGTTTAGGTTCATTTCCCAGACGCGTCGCGCCTTGGGCACGCACCAACACTAGAATTCATTTCGGATCAAAAAATTATTTTTTGATCTGAAATTTGAACGAGACCACTTTCCTTCTCAATTTTCCATACTGATTGCATATTCGATCTCAAATTCACAAATAGAACATGGGAAGATGTGTTACACACATACCTCTATTCTAGGAGTATTTTGGTAATTTTATCAGGTGTTACACTGATGACAACAACTCTTACTTATAAGAAATAATGAATTCAAATATACTTATGCACATATTGCAGAGCATGATAATCAATTATATGAGATTGAATAAAATAATTTTTCAGGACTCCTTACGAGAAAATGACAAACAACATCTGCAACACAAGAGAAACTTATTATATATGAATAACATTGTAAATAAGTGTTCTTGCGATCTATTTCACACATTGTATAAAGAGATGACATATTCTGTTGTGTTAATATTGAGGCCTTTGATTGAGTTTAGTCTAATTATTATTGCAACACCCGGTAATAGTACCAAAACACCCTTAGGTGAGAGATGTGCACATAACATGTCTTCCCAAACTCCAATGGTAAATTCGAGACAGGATATGCGATCAACATGAAAAATTGAGTGGGAAAATAATATTGTGTTGTGACTTACAATATTTTTAGAATAGTTTGGTATCTATTTCAATCTTTAATTAATTATTATTTACTTTCCTTTCGCAATTCACTGTAAATTTCTTCATATGATGATTTCTAGAATGATCAAAAAAAAAAAGTCAACCTCTCCTTGTATAAGGAAGCCCAAAATGGAGTAAACACCAAATCATATCAAACTACACTGGTGGTTTACATATATGGTTTTTACTCCATTTCTGGCTTCCTTATACAAGTGATTCCCACAATCAACCACAAATGGCCCACATGCTAACCAAATAACTGCGGACAATAGCTAATATGCTTTCATTCACACACAGGTCCAAAACCCCTTCCTTGTTGTCCAATCCACCAAGCATTGCCACCAAAAACTCACTAATGCAACAAATACCCAAAAGACTACCCACTCAACAGGCTCTTTGTACTTCCTTTCATACCTAGACATTCGTATCTCACTTCTCAACTATGTCCTCAGTTGTCAGTACCATCCAACCCCCATTTTATAGTTTTTAACAATTAATTCTTGGCAAAAGCCATAGCAGTAGCCACCAGTGCTTATAAGTCCCCAAATTCATGCTATACAGTACAATAGTCCACCCAACAACCACAATAATCCCTCACAGTGTCTATAAAAGATCCAGGTACAACCCCCAAAATGTCCTCCACCTCAACCTCTCATGGCAATATTAAATAATTATTTAACTCAATGACATCATACTGGGTACATGTAACTCATCTGCAGTACATGGCACACTATCGTTATACAGAGAACAAGATGTATAGCAGAACAAGCTAGAGGCAGGGCTGGCTCAGATGCAATCGGTCGTACATGTTTTGAAACCTCAATAGGGTCTACGTATCGTGCCCAAGCTTATCTCACCTTCCGATCCGCATGACTTCTTTCTTGGGTGACACCCCCAGAACACTTTGTCCCAAATCTCAAACTATACAAATCGGTGTCCATAGCGGGCATAACCTCGAGTGTCGACTTGGAGCTTTCCTCAATCTATCACGAACACTCCAAACCTTGGCTAAGGCATCCTGTAACAAGTCTATACCATACAGACCCTATACTGTAGGCTCATATCAGCCAAGTAGAGTATGACATCAGCAACCACAAAATCAAAACAAGTCAGTCCACCCCCCAGGGCAATGTCAAAATCGATGTCATTCGACAATATCACTCGGCCTGCATATCACAATCCTAAAGAATCATCATACCTAATCCCCCACTAATAAAAGAGACCTTCTACTATGTCAATATATGACCCGGGATAAAAGTGACTCAGAACTCATACTCAAACAAGCGATAGGCGGAGCAATGCAACTAACTCTATATAACCATAACCCATGTAGCAAGCAATCTGAAAAAAAATATCAACATTCCTATTGACAAGCATAGCCTGGTATCTGAACAACACAGTCTCAGTCAGCTAAAAATCATAACAAGTCCCTAGGGAAGAGTGGTCGACAACTCAACTAATAATGCGACAATATCCCATGCAATAATATGTTTTCCAACTAAGCCTTCATACATAACATTTACTCCAAAATCCAATAACCTAAAAATCAGGAGAACCGCATACCAACAACATCATCACCACAGAATCATAGCCATGTAGGCACAAGGTGTGTCCAGGGGTATAACTGACAGTTGACCTCTCAAACACAATGTACACCAGTATAGACTAGCCACTCAAATAGGTAAGCATCAAAACAATCATATATATAAATCACATGGTTTGTCTTACATTCAACCACCAATAAGTATAATCGTAATACAAGTGATAACTACTCAAAATACCACCAGGTATACATACTCATCAACATCAGAAAACCCAACAGGGCAAACCAGTAGGTAAGTAATTGAATACGGATATTCGGAAGGCACCAATGCTTAACCTTACCTCTGTCACAACTTATCTCGCCTTCAGGATCTCTATCAAGAATGATCACAGCCTATATAACCTTTAACCAACCATTGACGTACGGATATATGTATCGCATAAGTCTATCCCCAATAACATCTCTCATAGCATCATACATAGACACCACCAATCAAGTACTGATCACGAAGTCTATTTTCAAGGCTCCCCAATCCCTATACCTGTAGGTTTCCACTTCGGCTGTTATAGCTCAAGGACATCTAGCTTTTACTCAACAGTCTTTTAGGGGGCTGCTTCATATCTGAGACTGACGACACAGTACTTTCTCCACCCAAATCTAGCCTCTACGTGACATCCACGCGAAAGGACAAACGGAACCAAATTCTCAGAAATCGCAGAACCATGATAAAACGTACAACAAGAATCAATAACACAGGAAAATTCCTAAACATTCAGAAGCCTCCTAGAGATAAGCCACAGACACCTCTAGACCAATCCACAGGACTCTACTAAATGGTACCTTTGTATAGCTGAGACCAATGAACCTTACGCTTTGATACCAATTTGTCACGACCCAGTCCCGGTGATAATGGTGCCTGCTAGGTCCCACCTACAATCAATCCAATTCCCAACCCAAGGGTACTTATCCTAGCTCTCTAGAGCAAACCAAATCGATACAACAATAACATATAGCCAAAACCTATCCAGAACCTGGAAGTTAACTATACAGAGGTACAATAACTAAAATACGAATTGGTATAAATAAAGGCCAAACCAAAATATAATACACAACACGAGAATACTCCTGTAAATCCATAATACTATATTACAAGGACAAAATCTGAAAACAAAAGATGGACATCAAAAGAAGGAGACTGCGACGAAGCCAGAGTTGTCAGTGCTCACCCAAAAGTAGTCTTTTACGCTCCTAAATCCCGTGAACTCAGTTCCCCCGACTAGGATCTGGACCTGCACCATGGAAAGATGTAGAAGTAAGGGTGAGTACTAGAAAAAGGAACCTAGTAGGCATTATCAATCGGCCGAGTGAAATAATAAACATAAATAAAGTCCAAATATATAGAAAACTGCAGTAGTGTAGCAAACTGAACTCAGATCAAGGCATAAGCAGGTTTGGGAACCCTTAAACTACTACTGAACTAATCAAAGTGAAGAACAATGATCACCTGAACTAGCCCAAGTACTAAACATCAATACCGACTGACGAAGACTACGTAGGCCAATACCACAACTGCTCCCAACTGAGATATAGTGTTGTACGTGAGTGCAAGGCCCTAATATCTGTGCATGTATGCTAACCAGGCCTGCATAAGTCTAGAAGGTACACCCGCGCACAATATAGAACTGACAAATCATCACAGAATACCTCAGAACCATTACAGAATCCCATCGAACCATCATAGAGCCTAGATCTCCACATCACTAAAATAAAGGTCAGCTATAAATAGGTATAAGGCCCTAGTATTTAAGCCTGAATGCCCCGGAGCCCCCACAAGCCCAAGAGGTACACCTATGCACAATCAGGGTGTGAATAAGTGCGTGGATCCATGGGTAATCAATCATGGGTGTTGCCCTTAAAATCATATAAATTTGGTTCCTCGATCCTGTGCCGACATATGGCACCAGATCCAAAATATACATGTGGAATGGTGGGGCGTATCCCCCGCAGAGAAAGAGTCCCTCTCACATAAGAAGTGTGTCTCAACTCAGACTATCAATCATGGGGCCTTGGCCCCAAATGTAATCAATGGGGTCCTCGACCCAAAATATCAATCAATAGGGCCCAGCCCCAGAAGTGTAGTCAATAAGGCCCCAGACCCAAATAATGACAATTGCTCAGACCCCTATAGAATCAACACCAGGTCTCAAACACTCTGACGTGACAACGAGAGACTAGGACCACAGGGAGTGTCACCCGGGTCTAGACACTCAGACGTGACCACCGGAGACTTAAACAATAGGTTGTGTCATCTAGGTCTCAGAGCGTAATATCAGAAAAATCTTCTTATCTCTCTCTAACCGGATTCGGATCCCCCAATCATATCATCTCTCCCAAGTCATAATAAATAAGTCCTTCCCAAGGTATGCAAAAAACTCAGAGTAGTAGCTAACCTCAGTATAATAGTGCGTAGACCTCAATAGTCAGAATAGAATCGGGTTCAGGAAGCAACCATGCTACAATCTAGGCCATTGCAGAAAATGAAAGTAAAAGTATGGTAATAATAGGGTTATCATAGGTGCCCCCGATATATAGGCCAAGGCAATCCAGCTATAATTCGAAGGATGTCACCTACACAGAAACATATTGCAATCCAGGACATCGCCAAGGCAACCAGATATAGATACTAGATTCAACGCACAGGGTGGCATGTAGTCATAGGTCAACCTCAATAACTAGTATATTCTTGTGGCCTCAGATCACACACACACAAACAAGCAAGAGTCAAGCTCAGTGTACATACCTATCATATGTTCAGAGTTCCAACCAAATTCTTTCAGGTTCTTTCGTGGTCATATAATGTAAGAACTCAGGTAATATAGTAGCTACAGCCAACAAGACACTCAATATAACAACTACCGTCCCATAACATTATATAGATATATACGATACACAAATTACATCCATCCATATGCAACATATACTCTACAACACCATCCATAACCAGTACATTTCTACACATTTCAACTCAAATATGCAAACATTTCAACTCAGTCTAGGGTTTAGAGAAAGTCTAACCTACCTGGCTATCATTGCCTTGATCTTCAAATCACTCTAATCAAGATTTCCTTTCTTGGAAGCCTCCCAAAGCTACTTAGTTGTGAAAATATATTCCACAATGTCAATGCGGTTAAGTTGGTTGTATTGTCAGTGAATATTTAGGCAAAATGGTCTAAAATGGAAAAAGTGAGTCCCACACTAGAATTCCAAATAAAAATTCTAAAAATGACCCCCACGCAAACCCAAGTCTATAGCAAAAACTTCAGCCCAAAACAAACCCCAGTAGACCGAGAAAATGCCTAAAAATGAAGTTAAAACCTTGCCGGAAAAATATCCCTTTGAAAACTTTCTCAATCAAAAATTCTCAAAAATCAGACAATTTCAACCAACACAAAGCATACCACAATGTTCTCCTCGGAATGTAAAATAATTTAGTCTACAATTTCATTCAATTCTGTCAAGAATCAGCAACGATATAAACATGTAAAGTTTTCAAAAAATTTCGAGAATATCAGCAGTTAAAATAGCAAATTCCTTAAAAATCCAGTCAAATTAACAAAATCCAAAATATACCACGACATAGGCCTCGAAGAGTATTACAATTTAGCCCAAATTTCACCAAATTCCTACTTAAAATGGAGAAGAAATCGCATGTCAAAGTTTCTGAAACATATAATCAGTATGCAGCAGAAAACGTCAAATTTTACCTTAAAGGACGTGCCAAAATTGATTTCTGACACTTCCACGATGTTCTTATCTGAAAAATATACTAATCATCTTTTTGAATTACTCAAGATGGACCAAAATCGAGAGAGAAATTGCTGCTTGAAAATATAGGGCCATTTTCGCCCAAATCTGGAAATTTCAATATTATTGACACTGACTGCCACATGGCAGCTTCTCATTACGCCATGTCGACTCCGCCTTTTAATTTTTAGTAACTATTCAAAATTAATTTTGATGTTCTAGCCTCGTTCAGAGTCAGAAAAATATAGTCTATATATGATATCTGATTAGAAATAATATTCCATACTCAACGGTGTAGTCGAAATTCCCGTTAGAGGTCATTTTATTCTAATGTGGGTTCAATTCCCAATGTTGAAATCTACTAACAGGGTCAAAATACCTGAAGGCCCTAGGAACCTGTCACACCCCATCCTAGGGTCGTGACCAGTGCCCGATAGGGGCACCTAGACACATACTAATCCGAATTTCCCAAT
>JAOTQR010077046.1:0-12506 GCA_025774065.1 Solanum ossicruentum
TATATATATGTACATATATATCTATATGTACATATATATGTACATGTATATATACATGTGTATACATATATGTACATGTATATATATAGATGTGCATACATATATGTACATGTATATATATATGTACATATACATATATATACATATGTATATGTACATATATTTATACATATATATATGTACATATATATATATATATACATATTTGATTAAACTAAAAATATATTGGAAAAAAATATTATCCAATCCTATATGGATCAGTCACATAGTATAGGACTCTCCCAAAGAGCATTGATTAGAATTCTTTCGTAATTGACATTCTATGGTCTAAGATCCTTTTTATTTGTAAAGAAAATAAAACTTGGGATAGAGAAAGGATAAGGGAAAAAAGATGATTACATGATTGAAAAATCAAACACCTACTAATAAATTAAAAATTTAAATTGTCAATTAATTGAGATATTAAGATTTCTCAATTTAAAATATTTGTTGTTGGTCTTATAGACATTATTATTTCATAGGAAATGTATCCATAGGATTTTCATAATATATGTAACGTAAGTGGATTTAAAAAAATACATTCAAAATTGTGCAATACTACAAATACGCAGCAATATTGTCTTCGAAAAAGGTAACTCTATACCCACACATTAATGTGCTATAAAAAAGGGTAAGCAATTAAATTTTTTTTCAAAAAAAAAAAACTCTCTTTATTTATTTGGTTCTTAATATATATACATGCTTCTATATTTTAATCAATCTTTATTCTTTATACTGGGAATTTGTAGGATGGCAACACTTAGTGGATACTTTTAGGTACTTTTGATTTTTAAGTATTTTTTAATTTTTAGAGTTGTTAGGCGAAAACATAAAGAATAAAGTGCTTTTAAACATCTTAATTTAACCTTAAAAATACAAAAAATGAAAAAAGTCAAAAATCAAAAGCGGACAAATATCTAATTTTAATTTTTGACTTTTAACTAACCTAAAAAAAAATCCTATCCAAACTCGCCCTTACTTGATTTCATATATTATGAGTTTTGAAAACGAATTGCTCACTGCCATTTACCATACAAATGCAATAGCAAAATTGATCTGTGTAACTAATATTATTTTTGCCATACTATCATATTTACGGACATTACTATTTCTTTAGTAATCATTTGAAGTGGTAATCTATATACATGAGTGCGTTTCTTTTAATAAAATATTTTTAATTCATAAAAGAAATTGTGTCTATGAAACTCTGCAACATAATTGTATAATTGTTTATTTTGCAGAAATTTTAAATAAAATAAAGGCTTGTCCTAAGATGATGGAGCGGCTCAAACATATTAGTGGCTTAAACCGAAAATCGAATGGGTGTTTTAAACCTAAAAAATAAATTTATTTTTTTACGAATTTTATTTTTCTATTTTCTTGAGATGCAACATTATTTTAAAAAATTATAGTTGATTTCATTCATTAATTCTTTCCAATTGATCATATAATCATACTCCAAATGTGTCAAACTTATTTTAATAAATTTTTTTATATTAAATAAATATTAATCTTTACTGTAAATAATACTTAATTAGTATTTTTTATTTAAAAATTTATAACATATTATTACTGAAATGTAAATTGAGATTTCTTAAATTTGAGGGTCAAAGACACTTGCCTTTTTAGTTTTTTCTAACGTTGTGGAGCCACCCGGTGGCTTTTCGTGCTAGACATACTAGACGAGATGCTCTTCCACAATGGGTAAGAGAAGCATGTACAAATGGATCACCTTTTGAATTTGATTGTCGAGACTATTAGGATGAGATAAACACCCTATTTCAGTGGAGATTTATTTCTTGAGGATTTACTCATAATTTTTCATACTTAGAAAATTACTGGGATTTTTTTTCTTATGAATTTAGCTGGAGATGTTTTTGGGATTTACTTGGAAGATGATTACTTGAAAATTTATAGGAAAATTTTTATTTCCTGTGAAGTAACCTAGGAGAGCTAATATTGAACTAGTTTACCGATGAAAGAATTTCACCATGAGAAGAGCAAGACGTGACGAAATAATCCCTTGTAAAACAATGGACTTGGAGTAGTCCCTCGAATGTCCCTCCACAAATAAGTAACTGTACCACGATCCATATTAATTTTATTGACAAAAAATTATACTCTTTTACATTATTATTTCTTCAAAACTTTGCTTCAAAATAGTGAAATACATATTGATACTATTTTATTAAATAATATATACTCTCTAGTCCATATTAAGTGAATTGTTGAGGGCATAACATCTTTTTCAAGAAATATATATATAAAATAAGGACATAGACTAAAGGTTATTTTTTATTATAACTATTTCGATTTCTAAATTAGTCCATATAAAATGTATAGTTAATAAATAGGAGGAGATACTTTGTTTCAAGGGACTTAGAAGTAGCAGGAGGAGATGAGGACTCTATTTTAGTAGCCTTATATAATGCCTCATAAAATTACTGAAACATCCCTGAAACGTAATCGTACACACAACACATCTTTCAAAGCTTTGATTAGAAATTCGAGATTAGATTTGCGATCAGTGCGAAAAATCGAGTTGGAAAGTGGTCTCAACCCGATTTAAGGGCAACCGGGTCGAAAAATAATTTTTGCTAATTAATGGCGAAACAGTATCTGTCTACGCCCCTAGAGCAACGTGGATGGGGCGCGGAGCAACACTTTTCTTTGTTTTTTTTTAATCTTTCAACGGGAATTTAAATTTTTTGAAAAATGGTGAAAATGTATTTTCCGTGCCCCCGACGCGACGCGGACCAGTACATCAGTTTAAAATTTTTTCTTTTAATCATTGGAAGGATATTTTGGGTATTGCCAACCCATTTTTAAGTCCCAAAGCACATTTTAACCCCTTTAGTTCACGCAAAGGGTTTTAAGAACCCATATTTTCTTAAGTCTAAATGTGTTTTCTAAGAGAGGAGAAGAAGAAAGAGCTGAGGGTTTCAAGTGAGGTCTCAATTCTTTGAAGAAGACCTGGTGATTCTTCACTCCAGGTATGTAAAAGCCATCTAGAACATGAAATTGTTCTTCCATGTCCCCCAATGTATAAATTAGGTTGGTAATTGATAGTTGATAGTTGATAGGTTATTGGTTGAGTTCTTGAAGAATTTTTTGATATTTATATTTGATTCTTATGTCTTATTTTAAATTGATGATTACCATACTTTAAATTACTGATTACATGAATCACTAACTGATTTTGTATCCGTTCTATATTATTTTCCCTGTTTAAGTCAACAATAATGAACTTAGGGTGATGTTTAGAGCCTTGACTGTATATGGACGTATTGATTGCTGTGGTCTGAGTCTTGAGGTGAGTATTGTGATGGTTGAAGTCAATGAAGTTGATATTCTTGACGTTTAAATGAGAGTGAGATAGAGTTTGAAAGAAGAATCAATTTCTTGAGTTGATAGATTGTTAGATGAGATGAGGTTCCTGCCTGAGAAGGGCGGTTGGTTGTATAACCAGCTTGACATTGATAGACTTATGAACATATCGAGTCATGGGAGGAGTATTAGCATCGAAGTGGGTAAGAGTGAGTCTCACTTGCAGTCATTAACTATGTGGCCAGCGTAGGTGAGGATTAGACCATGAACACAAATGTTTCCTTTGTCCCGCAGAGGACTTGATAGACTTCTTTGGTATCCCCTACAGACTCTTCCTTTACCCCGGCAAGGTACCGAACTAATGTGGCAACGATATCTCTTCGTTGTATCATCATTAGCTCATAAATGGTGGTTGTCGATTATAGAAACTCCCAGATAGGTTTCTTATTGATAGTACTCTGAGGTTGATGTGATTTTGTGCTGTCTTGATGGATGGTAAGGTGATAAAGTCCTATCCTTTACTCTGAGTTGAGGATGAGTGATTGATGAATTAATGTCATATATATTGTTTACTTTAGCCATTTTATATATAGTACATTCCATGTACTAACTCCTCTTTGGTGCTGCATCATTTTATGTTGCAGATTTTGTAGATAGAGGACTTCAGCAAGCTAATCATTGAGGCTCACGGATTCCTGACAGAGATTTGGTGAGTTCTCCCTTACTTTTGAAAGACACATTTATTTCTTTAAGTTATTTTACTGGATTATGGTAGCCATGGCCTGTCATAGTACCTTCTTAGATAATAGTTATAGAGGGTTTGTAGACATAGACAATTTGATAGTTGAGGTCGCGATTGACATTCTACCTACTCCATATTTCTATTGAATTGTTTATATTTATACTCTATGTGATAGTGATTGTGATAGCCCACTGATAGTCCATTATCCTCTTTATATCTTCCGCATATGAGTTGGTTAAACGAATGCAATGAGACTAGGTGGTTCGCTTGGGGGCTAACAATAGTCTCCGAGTGCCAGTTACGTCTAAGGTACCCTCTCGGGGTATAACAAACTTGATATCAGAGCACAGAGTTCAAGTGTTCTAGGGAGTAGATTTCTTGTTTATGGGTGTGTTGTGCACTACACTTTATAAATGGAGGCAATAGGGCATTAGGAAGTGTTACCCTTCTTCTATAATCTGGATTCGTACGATAGAGTTTAACCTTATGGAAACCATGTTTAACTCGTGCATTATGCATTTACAGAAAATGCCGCCCAAGAGAACATCCGCTCAAAAAGATGCTATAGCCCCAGCTACTGAGAGTGCTCAACCTTAGGTCCCGATTCAGCCAGAGGCTAGGAGACTGGGATGGTCTGCTAGGACTACTGAGGTCCCACAGGCGCCCCCTGCTCAGCCCCAGCCAACTCCCACTACCGAGGCAGAATTTATGAAAGCCATCACCATGCTGACTCAACTAGTGGCCTCAAGGGAAACAATCAGGGTTCACAAGCTCCTATTTCTAGCTCATAGGAGCCCTCGGCTGCAACCCGACTCAGAGACTTGCTGAGGATGAACCCACTAGTATACATAGGATCGAAAGTTGAAGGGGACCCACAAAACTTCATTGATGAGATATATAAGGTCCTGAAAGCTATGCACGCTGATGAGGTTGAGGGAGTGGAGCTTGCCTCCTACCAGATGAAGGATGTTGCTAATGTGTAGTACAATCAGTGGGAGAAGAGTAAAGGAGATAATATGGAACCCGCAACATGTGAAGAATTTGAGACGACCTTTCTTGACCACTTCTTTCCTCAAGAGTTGAGGGAGGCAAAGGTGGATGAATTCGTGAATCTGACGTAGGGAGGGATGACTGTGAAGGAGTATCGTCTTAAGTTCATTAAGCTGTCAAGTTATGCCACAGAGATAGTGAAATGCATGAGGGCGAGGATGAGAAAGTTTGTATCTGGTCTGGGCAGACATATGCAGAAAGAGTGAAACGCCGCCTTGTTGATCCTTGGCATGGACATCTCCAGAATTATTATGTATGCCAAGCAGACAGGGGAGGACAAGAAGAAATAGAGAAGAGCATATGAACAGAGAGGCGAAGTTAGCCGGACATGAGCCTATCCCGTAAAGAGCGAGTAAGGGTGACAAGTCCTACTTTTAGAGGAGATCATCACATCCTGCACAGCCGTAGAGAATGCACCCATTCAACAAAACATGTATAACCAACAATCTTAGGGTTATCAGAATTTCAGGGCTCCGGGTGCTCAGTCTAAGGCCAGTGTGACCCAAGGCCAAGGCATGAGGGGAAAGGCACCATATGGTAAGTGTTGTAAACTTCATCTAGGTGGATGTCATGTGGGCAACGATGTTTGTTGTTTATGTGGACAGGCTGGTCACTTTAGTTTTGTGTCTCCAAAGAAGAGGCAAGGTGAGGAGAGCAACAAAGCTCAGTCTTCCACACCACCCCTAGCAGGTAACCAGCAGAAGGGTATTACTGCTAGTATAGGAATCGGGATGAATTGCTTTTATGTTATGGATAATCGATTAGATCAAGAGGTTGCACCAGATATTGTCACGAGTATACTTCGAGTCTGTACCTTTGATTGCTATGCGTTACTTGATCCAGGTGCCACCTAGTCTTTTGTGATCCCTTTTGTGGCTAGTAAGCTTGGGATTCTTCCAGAGTGTTTGCTTGAACTTTTTTCTGTTTCTACTCCTACTAGTAAGTCTATCTTAGCGAAGAGAGTTTACAGGGATTGCGTAGTGTCTATCCATCATAGAGACACCCTAGCTGACTTGGTAGAGTTAGAGATGGTTGATTTTGATATAATAATGGACATGGATTGACTTCATGCCTGTTATGTTTCTATCGACTGTAGAACCCAGTTTATTAAGTTTCAATTTCCCAATGAGCCTATCTTAGAGTGGAAAGGGACTTCGTTACACCTAAGGGCAAATTTATTTTTTGTCTTAGAGTTAGAAAGCTGATTTCCAAAGGTTGTATTTACTACCTTGTGAGAGTTAAGTCTGATGATGTTGAACCTGCTACTCTTGAGTCAGTCCTTATTGTAATTGTGTTTCCTAAGGTGTTTCCTGATGATCTTCCTAAAGTCCCTCCTAATAGGAAGATTGACTTTGGGATCGATGTTCTTCCTGAGACCAAACTCATTTCAATTCCACCTTATAATATGGCCCCCGCAGAGTTAAAATAATGGTTGAAAGACTTGCCAGAGAAAGGTTTCAAAAGGCCAAGTGTCTCACCTTGGGGTGCTCCAGTCCTATTCGTGCATAAGAAAGATGGGTCTTTCAGAATGTGTATAGATTACCGATAGCTGAATAAGGTCACTATAAAGAACAAATATCCTATTCCTAGGATAGATGATCTATTCGAATAACTTCAGGGTGCTACTTGTTTCTCCAAGATAGACCTCAGATCGGGTTACCATCAATTGAAGGTGTAGGAAAGTGATATCCCAAAGACAACCTTTAGGCCACTGTATGTACACTTTGAATTCTTGGTCATGTCCTTCGGGTTGACAAATGCACCTGCAGCTTTCATGGATTTGATGAATAGGGTATTCAAGCCATATCTTGATATGTTCGTGATTGTGCTTATCAATGATATTTTGTTGTATTCGAAGGATGAGGAGGAGCATGCTAATCACCTTAGAGTGGTTTTGCAAATGCTCAAAGACTACGAGTTATATACAAAATTCTCAAAGTGTGAGTTTTGTCTCAAGTCCGTTGCTTTCTTGGGCCATGCTGTTTTGGTAGAGGGTATTCGGGTGGATACTCAAAAGATTGAGGCGGTTAAGAAGTGGCGACAACTTATCAATAGAAATAAGAAGCTTCTTAGGTTTAACATGCTACTATGTAGATTTGTTGAAGGCTTCTCTTCTCTGTCAGCCCTATTGACTAATCTAACTCAGAAGAAGGTTAAATTTCAGTGGTCTGAGGCAAGTGAAAAGAACTTTTAGGAGTTGAAGACTAGATTGACTACAACACCAGTGTTGACCTTGCCAAACGGGATAGGAAACTTTGTGGTATATTGTGATGCATCCCGAGTTAGATTATGTTGTGTACTTATGCAGAGAGGGAAAGTGATAGCATATGCTTCAAGACAACTTAAGATCCATGAGAAGAATTATCTGACTTATGATCTCGAGTTGGTAGCGGTGGTATTTGCACTTAATATTTGGCATCACTATTTGTATGGAGTGCACGTGGACGTATTCACTGACCACAAAAGCTTGCAGTACGTGTTCAGCTAAAAGGAGCTCAACCTGCGTCAGAGAAGATAGCTGGAGTTGCTCAAGAATTATGATATGAGCATTCTCTACAAGCCAGGTAAGGCTAACATTGTTGTTGATGCTTTTAGCAAGATGTCTTTGGGTAGCACAACCATGTGAAGCAAGGAAGGAGAGAACTAGCTAAGGAAGTTTATATGGTTCGAATGGGAGTGCAACTTGAGGAGAAGAATGAAGGCGGGGTCAATGTTCAGAATGGGTCTGTTTCATCCTTAGTGTCAGAAGTAAAGGAGAAGTAAGACCAAGACCCTGTCTCGCTTCAATTGAAAGAAGCGGTTCACAAGCAGAAGGTGGTGGTTTTCTCCAAAGGGGGAAATAGGGTGTTGAGGTATCAAGAAAGATTGTGCGTGCTCAATGTTGATGGTGTTCGAGATAGAATTATGGTCGAAACTCATAGCTCTAGATATTCTATCCACCCCAGTTCTACTAAGATGTCCACGACTTAAGGGAAGTATATTGGTGGAATGGGATGAAGAAAGACATTGTTGAATTTGTATCTAAGTGCCCCAATTGTCAACAGGTTAAGGTTGAACATCAGAAGCCGTATGGATTAGCTCAGAACTTTGAAATTCTAGAATGAAAGTAGGAGACAATCAATATGGATTTCATCATGGGCTTATCGAGATCCCGAAAGCAATATGATTCGATATGGGTGATTGTTGATAGGATGACTAAATTAGCCCACTTCTTGGCTATTAAGACAACTAATATAGCTGAAAAGTATGCCCGATTATACATTCAGGAGATTGTGAGGTTTCATGGGGTCCCCTTGTGTATCATCTTGGACAAAGGACCTCAATTCATCTCTCAATTTTGGAGATCTTTCTAGAGGGGTTTGGGTGCAAAGGTGAATTTGAGCACAACTTTTCACCCTCAGATAGATGGGTAGGCAGAGCGCATATTCAGACCTTGGAGGATATGTTCAGAGTATTCGTCATCGACTTTAAAGGTGATTAGGTTGACCATGTACCAATGATTGAGTTTGCGTACAACAATAGTTATCATGCCAGCACTCATATAGTCCCTTTTGAGGCATTATATGGGAGGCGATGTAGTTCATCGATTGGTAGGGTTGAGGTTGGTGAAACTGAGTTGGTTGGACCTGATCTCATACACTAATCTATGGATAAGGTGAAAGTCATCAGAGAAAGATTGCAGACAGCCCAAAGTAGCCAGAAGTCATATATGGATGTGAGTAGAAGAGACTTGGAATTTGAGGTGGATAATTGGGTGTACTTGAAGGTGTCCCCCATGAAAGGTGTTATGAGGTTTGGTACGAAGGCAAAGTTAAGTCCACATTACATCATATCATATTAGATCTTAAGAGGGTTGGTTATGAGCTAGGTTTGCCTTCCGAGCTAGATGGAGTTCACCCGGTGTTCCATGTGTTAATGTTAAAGAAGTGTTTGGGAGATCCTGCCTTAGCAATTCCTGTGGAGAGTACGGAAGTGAAGGATAGTCTATCTTAAGGAGAAATTACAGTCCAGATCCTTGACCGACAAGTTCATAGGCTGAGGAACAAACAATAGCCTCCGTCAAACTTCTACAAAGAAATCAATTTATTGAGGAAACTACGTAGGAAGCTGAGGAAGCAATGAAACTCAAATACCTGCACCTACTCGTGCCGAATGATGATGATTTTGAAGGTAAATATCCTTATCTTTAATGTTAGTAAATGTCTTTTTTCATTGAGTTGATGCACTTATCCAATTCTACTCCCGAGTCTAAGATAGAGATAGATAGGTGATGGGTAGTTGAGGGTTCGAGAGTTCACGAGTGAGGAAGGAGGTAAGTTTTGAGGTTATTCGTGCTTTTATCTATCCTTAATCATCATTCGAGGACAAATGATCCCAAGGGGGGATGATGTAATGCCTCATGAAATTACCAAAATACCCTTGAAACATAATCTTGTGCACAATGCATCTTCCAAAGCTTCGATTGGAAATCCGGGACTGGATTTACAATTAGGGCAGAAAATCGAGTTGAAAAGTGTTGACCCGATTTAAGGGAAACTGTCTCAAAAATAATTTTCATTAATTAATGGTTAAACACTATTTGTTCGCGCCCCCGACGCGATACGGAGAGGGCATGGAGAAACACTTCTCTTTTTTTAAAAAAAAAATTTCGACTAGAATTAGAATTTCTGAAAAATGACAAAAATATAATAACCCACTCCCCTGGCGCAACGTGGACCAGTACATCAGTTTTTAATATTTTTCTTTTAAATACGGGTATTTTGGATATTCCCAATCCATTTTAAAGTCCCAAAGCACATTTTAACTCCTTTAATTCATGCGAAGGGTTTTAAAAACCCATATTTTCTTAAGTCTAAATGTGCTTTCTGAGAGATGAGAAGAAGAAAGAGATGAGAGTTTCAAGTGAGGTCTCAATCCTTCAAAGAAGACTTGGTGATTCTTCACTCCAAGTATGTAAAGGCTACCCAGAACAAGGAATCGTTCTTCCATGTGCCCTAGCGTATATATTAGGTTGGTAGTTGATTAGGTTGGTAGTTGATAGTTAATAGGTTATGGGTTGAGTTCTTGAAGAATTTCTTGATATTTATCTTTGATTCTTATGTATTATTTTACATTAATGATTTTCATACTTTAAATTACTGATTACATGTATCATTGACTAATTTTATCCTCATTCTATATAATTTTCCCTGTTTAAGACAACAATAATGAACTTAGGGTGATGTTTAGAGCCTTGATTGTACATGGTCGTGTTGATTGTTGTGGTCTAAGTCTTGAGGTGAGTATTGTTATGGCTGAAGTAGATGAAGTTGATATTCTTGAGGTTTAAATAAGATTGAGATAGATTTTGAAAGAAGAATCGATTTCTTGAGTTAATAGAATATTAGATGATATGAGGTCCCTGCGTGAGAGGGGGGTTGGTTGTATAAACATATCGAGTCATAGGAGGAGTATTAACACCGAAATGGGTAAGAGTGAGTCCCACTTGTACTCATTAACTACATGGCCAGCGTTGGTGAGGATTGGACCGTGAACATGGATGTTTCCTTTGTCCCGCAGAGGACTTGACAGACTTCTTTGGGATCCCCGACAGACTCGTCCTTTACCCCGGCAAGGTACTAGACGAATATGGCAATGACATCTCTTCATTGTATCATCACTGGCTTATAGGTGGTGCTTGTCGGTTATAGAAACTCTTACATAGGTTCCTTGTTGATAGTATTCTAATTTTGTGATGTCTTGATGGATGGTAAGGTGATAGAGTCCTATCCTTTACTCTGAGTTGAGGATGAGTGATTGATGAACTGATGTCATATATATTTTTTACTTTAGCCCATTTTACATACAATACATTCCACGTACTAACAGCCTTTTAGCACTGCATCAATTTATGATACAGATTTTTTAGATCGAGGACTTCAGCAGGCTAATCGTTGAGGTTCACAAATTCCCAACAGAGATTTGGTGAGTCCTCCCTTGCTTTCGAAGGACATATTTATTTCTTTATTTCTTTGAGTTATTTTACTGATTGTGGTAGCCATGGCCTATCATGGTACCTTCTCAGATAATAGTTATAGAGGCTTCGTAGACATAGACAGTTGATAGTTGAGATCGTGATTGACATTCTTCCCACTCCTTATTTCTATTGAATTGCTTATATTCGTACTCTATGTGATAGTGATTGTGATAACTCACTGATAGTCTATTATCCTCTTTATATCTTCCGCATATGAGTTGGTTGAACGAATGCAATGAGACTAGGTAGTTCGCTTGGGGCTAACAATAGTCTCTGAATGTTAGTTACGTCTAGGATACCCTTCCAGAGCTTGACACCTTATCCTTAGATTCAACATCAACCGGAGGAGGAGGCTTTATTTCAGGGGACTTAGAAGAAGACCATAAAAGCTTTGTTTCGGGGACTTAGAAAAAACTGTAGAAGATATGCTTCAGGGGACTTAGAAGAAGACAGTGGAAGGCTCTTTGATGAAGGTGAAGGAGGTGAAGTCATGATTTCAACTGATGATCGCTATATAGTCTGTATTTCAAACATTGATTTAAAAGTGAGGTCAAGATCTCATTCAAACTAGATTTCATATAATCAGTGGCATATGTAGGATTTTGCATAAGCGGTATCACCTTTTAAAATAATTATAATATACAATTCATGTATGTTATTATATCTCTTCTTATATATATATGTCACGACCCGAAAATGGGCGTGATTGCACTTGTCTTATTCCACCAAGACAAGTCAGCCTACAACTCAACTATAACATTAAAAGTGCGGAATTATAATAAAAATGAGAGTTCAACTTAGTGAAAATCCCCCAAAACCTGGTTGTCACATGCACAAACTTCTAATGTATTACAATAGATTCGAAAAGAAATGCAAGTACCAAATGATGTTGTCTCTAGAATAGAACAATATCATAAAATAGGTGTACGAAGTCAGCTAGGATGGCAATAAGCTATCTCTCACAATCTCCACCGAAGAGCTTCGGACGAGAAAAACAGAGTGTATCACAACGATCTAGGCTCGTAACCTAAAAAAATGTTGTAGCAAGGGGGGTGAGTACCAAACACACGATACTCCACAAGTGAACTAGTAAACACAAGGTTAAGTAGTATAGAACACCAGTATACCTAACACTCCAACTAAAACCCCACAACCCCAACCTGCATAAAATAATTAGCAAGGATAATCCCCATCACTTAATAGGTAGCAATAGCAAGAACAAGTACACAACCAATTAACGATATCAATAACACGTATGAGGACTCAGGCCTCCATATCACACTTCTTTTGGGAGATAGGTTCTTTTTTGACATTGAGTATATTAAGTTATTT
>JAOTQR010077047.1:0-12506 GCA_025774065.1 Solanum ossicruentum
TCTCACGCCTAATTGAAGGCTTAGCTTTGTATATATTCTGACTTTGCATATTGTTTATGGTCAAGAAAAATATTCTCCTTCTATCAAAAACTCACTCAAAACTCTTCTTCTTCCCTTTACCCTTCAGTTCCTTCTTCTCCCTGTAGGGGAGAATTTTTTTCTTAGGATTTTCATGCGTTCATTTTTTCTTCTTCGTTGTTGTCCCTTCACTGTTGCTATTATTCTCGACCGTCGTTAGTCCTCTTTTCCCGCATCGTCGTCCCCCATCTTCTTTAAAGGTAAGATTTTGTTTATTTTGCCACTAATGTACTTTTTTTTTTTTATAAATGATTATTTAAGTTTAGTAAGATGAAAAAGTATGTATTTTGTTGGGTCATACTCTAATTTCAAGTTGATGTTGTTTGATTTGTTATTGTACTCTTTGAAAAAGGCAATTTTGAGTATAGGTATTGTGTTTTTATAGTCATTTTGAGAAATATATTTGGTTGGTTGTTTGATTTCGGTGTTATTGTTTGATTTTTGTTGAATGTTGGGTTGGTTGGTTGATTTCAGGTATGGGTATTGTTGTTATTTGGTTTTTGTTGTTGTACTCATTGTGAGCAAAATGCTAGGTTGGGGTGGTTTGGTTGATTTCGAGTAGGGTTCACAACAATTGTTGAACAATAACTGCGTAACTGAGTATGAGTGTTGTTTATTGTTTGATTTTTGTTGTTGTAGTATTTGGTGAGAAAAAATATTGGTAGATTTTAATGTATTGGCCACAATTGTTGAACTAACTAGAACAACTGTTGTGGTTGTTATTTTTGTTTGATTTTGGTTGTTCCCATGCTTTTGTTGGTGTTGTTTGCTTTGTTGGACTCTTTGAGGATACACTTTTAGGTATGTAGGTGGTGTAGTTATTTTTTATTGTTGTTGTTGTACTTTTTTGTAAAAAAAGAGCACATATTTTTCATGTAGAGAGGTTCTTAAGCATTGATTTTTCTTGTGCTTATTGAGAGTGATTGACCAAACTGATAGATAATCTCTATTTTGTGACAGGACTATCTACTTAAATGGTACGATCAAAATAAAAAAATCGTGGACCCAACGATGATCTTAGTAGAGCTTCTAGAAGGAGACTCGTTTTATCGGAAGATGAAGATGCTAGACAGAGTTCCTCAGCTTCTGCACCCAGTACAGCAGTTGCTGCACACAGTACCCCAGCTGTTGCACCCAGTACATCTGCTGCTGGATCAATACAACAACTGCTGGTGCAAGTACCTCAGCTGTTGAACCAAGTCAGGCAACTGATGATAACAGTCCCATAGATGCTGCAAGGACTTACACAGTTGCTGAACAAAGTTCCTCATATGCTGCACCAAGGGACATAACTGCGGTAGAGACCACCCCAGCTGCTGTAGATACTGTCACAGTTATGGCTTTTAGGTGTGATGATTATGGATTTGAGATGCCTGAATTCTTGAATCAGGGTAAAAGTGGTGATATAAAAATAAAATCAGAACTTGGGAAACCATTTTCTGATTTTGAAAAAATTTTATTGGAGGAAGACTGGGAAATCTTTTTTAAGTCTACGGTATTTGGGAAGCTATACGTAAACATTGGTGAAGACAATACCCCCAAATTTCAAATGAAGCTGATGTATCAGCTTTTTTGTCATTGGATTAGTAGTAAGAATGATTTTTGGATCAATTTTTATGGCATGCCTATTTGTTTTAGCATGAGAGAGTTCGTTATTGTGATTGGGTTAAACTGTCCCCTACCACCTCCTCCTCCCTCTCAATTCAAAGATGCAAAAAAGAAATACAAAAAAATGTACAAAGCAATGAAGAAGAAACATTGTAAGTCGAAAAAGATGCTTGACCTGTTGCAGTCAAGTAAAGCCAATATGAGAGTGAAGGAGTCCCTGTGTCTAGTTTACTTTGTCCATGAGTTTCTTATGGATAGAGATCAAGGGACATATGTGATAGACTTTTCGTTCAAGCTAGTGGCCGACCCGGATGCATTTTGTGCCTATCCTTAGGGTTGGCATAGTTATGAACTTACTGTTCAGTATCTGAAGAAGTCGGTGACATCGACCAAAAAATTGTCAAATCTTTATATTACTTCGTGGGCTTTTATGGTAAGTTTTATTTGTTGTATTTTTTTGTATAGTATTTTTTATATTTATTTATTATGTTAATTAATAATATTTCATGTCTTCGATTTATTTAGGCTTGGGATTTTGAAGCGATTCCTCACATCTGAAAAACATTCAAAGAGTTCAACGAAAAAGTATCTTATCCTAGACTCCTTCGGTGGTTGGTGGCGCCAAACAGTGCTAAAGTGGACGCACAACTCTTTGATCCACTAGCGGATGAGGTAAGCCTTGCAAAAGCTGCTGCAATTTTGATACAATTGTTGTCTTCTTATATTTTAGTATTTTTGTTGTTAAAATAATTTTATTTAATTTGTAGATTGTCTATCCGTGGCTAATTCCAATTGAAAGTGAGAAAGAGATGGACTTTTGAATGAAATTTGTGCCAGTGGAGCAAAAAGAAGAAGATCCAAGGATTGTGAGGCTGGTGACAGATTTGGCGGACATAACGACCATCAAAAGGGATATAGTTATTGATGTTGGTGTTGATGCTGGGGTGGGTGTTAATGCTAGGCTGGGTGTTAATGCTGGGGTAGCTGATGCTGGGGTAGGTGGTGCTGAAAGTGTTGTTGGGGTAGATGCTGCAGAAATAGTTGCTGAGGAAGAAACAACCGCTGAGCATGAAGCAGCTGCTGGTTATAGAGGAGGATTTTCTCCTTTTGGTGGTGGTGGTGATTTTGAAACTCCATTTACCGTTGATAGATCCGACCGACTGGATGTAGGGACTTCTAAGGCACATAGTAGTACTTGCGGTTGTGAAACTTGCAGTGAGAGGACGGATAAGATGATGAGAATGATGGTGTCACATAATGAAAGGGTGGATAAGATGATGAAGATGATACTGTCATTTCTAAAAACCCTGAATATTGCGCTATCCAAAAGAGGTGTCGTCCCATCATTACGGTTAGTATCACCGTATACTCCTATTCGCGAGTAAAGAAGGAGAAAACAAGTTTCTAAAGCACTCATGAGCACAAGGAAAAGGGCACCAAGTGCTAGGAAGGAGCAACAGGCAACAGTGATTGGAGAGGAGCAACAAGCAACAACTGTGATGGAGGGGCAGCAAGCAGCAGGTGCTATAGAGAAGCAGCAACCAGCAAAAGGTGCTACAATGAAGCAGCAACCAACAACATCTACGGAGGAGCAACACCCAATGTGATAATATTAATTATGTTATTTGTTGTTAGGTTGGATGATGTTTATTCAATGTTTGGATAGTAGATTTATTTCATTCTTGGATAATAGGTGTTTTTAATGTTTGGATGATGGGTATTTTTTATTTTCTAGACTTTTGGAGAATGTTGATGACGGATACTTATTTTATGAGCATATGCATTTTCTTATTTTTCTGGCTTTTTTGGACTGTTGACGGTGGATATTTTATGTTATAGAAATATCTCTTTTTCTATAGAAATATATTATTTTATAGAAATATCTGTTGTGAAATCGCTCAGCAAGTTACCTACTTGCTGGGATAGTCTTAACATTTGCAGTGAAAATGACTCAGCAACTCAACATCTTGCTGGGACTATCCTCATATATGTTGTGAAATGACACAGCAAGTTACCTACTTGCTGGGTCATTCTTAATATTTGCCGTGAAATGACTTAGCAACTCAGCATCTTACTGGGACTATCCTCATATATGTTGTGAAATGACATAATAAGTTACCTACTTGTTGGGCCATTCTTAACATTTGCTGTGAAATGACTCAGTAACTAAGCATCTTGCTGGGACTATCCTCATATATGTTGTGAAATGACATGAAAAATTACCTTCTTGCTGGGCCATTCTTAACATTTGCTGTGAAATGGCTTAGCAACTCAACATCTTGCTGGGACTATCCTCATATATGTTGTGAAATGACACAGCAAATTATCTACTTGCTGGGTCATTCTTAATATTTGCTGTGAAAATGACTAAGCAAGTTACCTACTTGCTGGGCCATTCTTAACATTTGTTGTGAAATGACTCAGCAAGTCAGTATCTTGCTGGGACTATCCTCATATATATATGAAATGACACAACAAGTTACCTACTTATTGGGTCATTCTTAATATTTGTTGTAAAAATGACTTAGCAACTCAACATCTTGTTGGGGCTGTCGTATCATTTGTCGTGAATTTACTCAGCAAGTCAGCTTATACTGAATAATTGTCTATCTAAATGTCATATCTAGTGATAAATTCAGTTGTGTTAGTCCAATTTTAGATTAGAAGCTAGATTTAGTAGTGATCTTATACATTGAGGTGGTAATTAGACAAGTAATATACAATTTATTGTGTAATTGCATATGTAAGTGATGGCGATTAAGTAAATTAATTATTAGTTAGTTATGTCCATATGTTTTATAATATATAAGGTGGAGTTAGTCCAATGTCAGGTTAAATGCTAGAATCAGTAGTGTTCTTATACTTGAGATAGTACTTACACAAGTAATAGGATCATAGTTATAGATCACACTTATTTGAATTGATTTTTTTCATTAGGTAGTCCATTTGATCATGTTTACGAATGAATATAGTGATTTTAGTCCAATTCAATTCTAGAAATAAGTCGGTGGTAAAGATTTTATTTGAATTTGCTATAGCAAGTTGGCTAGCTTTTGAACTAGTTGTAGCAATTGTTGTAAAATATCTCAGCAAGTTATTCATTTGTTGAATATTTTAAAGCAATTGCTGGAAATTTTGTAGCAGTTGTTGTAAACGCAATAGCAATTGCTGGAAAATTATCTATAGCAAGGTAGTTAGTTTCTATAGCAAGTTGATTATAAGTTGATTATATCAATCATATCTAGTGATAAATTGAGTTGTGTTGGTCCAATTATAGATAGAAGCTAGATTCACTACTGATCTTATATATTGAGGTGGTAATTAGATAAGTAATATGCAATCTATTGAGTAATTGCATATGTAAGTAATGGTGATTAAGTAAATTGATTGTTAGTTGGTTGTGTCCATATGTTTTATAATATATGAGATGGAGTTAGTCCAATGTCGGATTAAATGCCAGAATCAGTAGTGATCTTATACATTGAGATAGTACTTATACAAGTAATAGGATCATAGTTATAGATCACACTTATTTGAGTTAATTTTTTTATTAAGTAGTTCATTTAATCATGTTTATGGATGAATATGGTGATTTTAGTCAGATTTAATACTAGAAATAAGTCGGTGGTAAAGAATTTGTTTGAATTTGCTATAGCAAGTTGGTTAGTTTTCAACTAGTTGTACCAATTGCTGTAAAATATCTCAGTAAGTTATTCACTTGTTGAATATTTTAAAGCAATTGTTGAGAATTTTGTAAAAGTTGTTGTAAATGCAGTAGCAATTGCTGGAAAACTCTGTAGAAATACTATATACGATATAACTATTTCTATAAATTATGTAGCATTTGTTGAGAGGCCAATAATAATTGCTGCAATATCAGTAATAATTGTTGTAAATGAAGTAACAATTGTTGTAAAACTGTTGATAGTTTAAAATGTCATTTCTTAATACCTACAACATTCGATGAAAAATGTATTCAAATAGCAATAATACTGATAATATTAAATAACAATAAATATTAATTTTTGTACAAAATTAATATGCAAAATGAAACAAGTTCACAAACACCAAATAAAACTGAGCGTTCTTATGAAACATTTCGCTCCGGGCATGTAGTTCTTGTGCCCAATCATTTTTTTGTATATGGAATATTTGTTCTTTTTGCTTGGAAATGATTGTCCAATTCTTGGCCGCCTCTTCTTTTTTTTTTCTTCCCACCTTTCCCGACATAACATGTGAAGGAAGTATTTCCCTTTCTAAAATTTTCCTAGGAACTTTCCAAAAATCTTCGGATGGCATGGGTTTAATTTCCTCCAAGTATGCAAAAATGTATTTCTCTACCTTATAATAATGAGAAGTATACGCATAAATACGTCTTTTATAATCTTCACCATATTGACACTGGAGCGCCGTCATTGCATGCGGATAAGGTATTTTATCAAGATCAAAGACTCTGCAAGTACAAGATTCGCAATGAAGATCAACAGTTGTCACTGCATCATGACCGGAGATAAGATATCTAAAATTGGCAATTTGATGAACCAATAGCTTGTTCCCTATATTAGTATTTTTTGCAATAACCTCCTCTATCGAAGGGACCAAGATGGTTGATGCATTGATGAACCCCATTCATCTTTGGTGAAAATTTTCACCAAACTTCTTATTTATTTCATCAAATAGAGAAGGAATGCAAATCCTCTTTCAACAACAAAAAGTGCATTAATCGACTCAACAATGTTTGATGTCATAATACCAATCCTGTAAATTTTGCAGCAAATATTATAGAAATTAATAACTAATATTTTTAAAAATGGAACATTTTGCAGCAGATATTAAAGATGTTGCAACAGATGCAACAGTTGCTGTGATAGAATCTGCAGCAACTTCGGTAGCAAATGCAACAATTAATAACACATACCTATATCTCAAAAAAAAATGCCCTGCTTCATCTGTGAAATCCAATTTATTTGAGATGTGTGGAAGCCCTTGGAACCATTTCTCCAATTTGATTGAAATGGTCATTAAACTCACTTATGTTGTATGCTTGTGTGGCCTTGTAAAAGTGATAGATGATTCTTCCATTGTGAAAATTGGTTCGAATGTTTTCACCAAGGTGCCACATGCAACAACTATAATGAACAGAAGGGTAGACAATTGAAACCTTTTTTTTATGCTTGGATGTCGATCCGAAATTATGCATAATTTCTGAGTATCATCTACAAATTGCTCATTTGCTCAAAAAATACCGATAAGAGGCATCACACTCGGAGTCAACAACAGAAAATGCAACAGAAAAAATAAGTTTCTCAGCATCTTTTGCAACAGTAGATAACAAAACTTCACCATTCTTTCCTTTAAAAATATTCCATCAACGGTTATGACTTTTCTCATATGCCTAAAACCAAGAATCTAAGCTCCCATGGCCACTAAAAAATACTTAAACTTACCATTTTCACCGAACTCCAATGTCGTTTTGGTCCTCGAATTTACAGTGCTAAGCATGTAAAGATACGCATCAAGCGCTGATATCCATGCTTGTGTGTCCCCTTTATCAAAGATTTCACAATTTCACTTTCCTTCCAAAGTTTTCAATAACTGACTTTGCATTCTAATTCAACACGAAGTGAGGTTCTCATATCTCTTGTAGATGACCCTTTACCCTCAGGAAACTTATCTTTGAAGTATGCACCAATTACTTTTGGCCTTAGCATGTGGATTGTGACGGGTCAAATAATGAGAACCACAAGTGTGAAACTTTTCTTACTTTCTAATGTAAAATCTGTCACAACTTTTAAGCTTCACAGCTCTTAGCCACCGCTTGCACTCAGGATGTACACACTTGACGCAATATACAAGACGTGAGTTTATCACTTTTTTTACTCTAAACTTTCTTCAAACAAGCCATTTTCAACGCAATATCCAAATTTTGCTTATTGTTAAATGTCATACCATTATAAAAACCTATTTCATCATTTTGAGCATGATTCGACTATGTTGATTGTGTATTTGGTGGTGTGCTGCTAGCAACTTCTGGAGTCAGCATCTGTTCACTTCTACTTGCTCTATCTGGAATGTCCATATTCATCACTTCACATTCATCATCCAACATTTCTTGATTTTGAGGTAAATTTTAATTCTCCACCACCTTTTCAACCATTTACCCGTAGAATGGGTCTTCCTTCATCTTCCAAATAAATTCGTAAACTCACTTGATTTTTTATGTTTTTTGCCACAAGAATGCATGTAAGTGATGACAATATCTTTCGGCTCACAATTTAATTCATAACAACAACAACAATATACCCAGTGAAATCTCACAAGTGGGGTCTGGGGAGGGTAGATTGTACGCAGACCTTACCGCTACTTCATAGAAGTAGAGAGGTTGTTTCCTATAAAAGATTGTCAGAAGTGGGATTTGAACCCACGCCCTCTCACGAGGACCAGAACTTGAGTCTGGCGCCTTAGACCACTCGGTCATCCTGACTTGCACACAATTTAATTCATAGCTGGCAATAATTTGATTCACAAAATCCTCATACGCGATACCGCCATTCACAATCATCACTATCATCTTGATCATTTTTTTGCTTTTCCAACGCCAAATAAAATGGTTGTTGGACTCAACCCATTCACCAAGACAATCAACTCATAATATTATTTTGTCTCCCATTGATGATGTTGAAGTTACCTAAATAAATAATAATTAAAAGCGCAGGATGAGAAAACTATACAGAAATATAATAACTATTGTATTAAATTCAGTAGCTACTTCATCTGTTGAAACATCAAATGCAACAAGTACAACAATACATTCAACAATAATTAAAAATTGTTCCAGAAGTGGTGAACCAGTTGCTAAAAAATATTTTGACTATTATTCCATGTCGTTCAAAGTTCTTGAATCTATTTCAGCATCTGCTGCAATGTCGCTGAAAATAGCTCAATAGTGAAGAACAATAACAATGGCAGAAACAACAACAAAAACACAGAACTCAAATAAACAATACCACATGCACCTCCATCGGTCATAATAATGATTAAAAGTTACCTTTCAATTAATTTCTAAAGCTATACAAACAAATGCCCCAAAAATTGATTTCTTTTTCCTCTCAAATGTTTGAAGCTCCAATATTGAAAAAATAGTACAACAACAACAACAAGAAATTCATGGGAAAAAGGAGAGGAGAAAGGAGGAGCTGTTGGGGACATTTCCCAAATTGGCAAGTTAGGTTTTTTATTTAGTTAGGTTAAAGTATACAAAAAAAAAACTTAGGGACTTGTTTGAAAATGGTCAAATATTATTAATCCTTAATTATAAACTTGTTGCCTATACCTAATAATTAAAACTTGTGTCACTTTTTTTAATTTTAAAACTTTTTGGTCACCTTTAGTTCAATGACCCAACCTATTAGCTCTGTACTCTAATACGTAACCTCCACTCTTTTCTACCTAAGGTTATGTCCTCAGTGAGATGAAGTTTCACCATATCATGTCTGATCAACTCCCCCAATGCTCCTTCGATTTACCTGTACCCCTCCGCATATCCCCTAAATCCAACCTTTCGCACCTTCTAACCAGAGCCTCAATACTCCTTCTCTGCACATGTTCAAACCAGCACAATCTCACCTCCCTCATCTTGTTAGCCAGAAGGGCCACCTCTAGCCTCTCTCGGATAACCTCATTCCTAATCCTATCACTCCTATTATGTACATACATCTATTTCAACATTCTCATCTTTGCAACCTGCATCTTCTGAACATGTGAATTCTTAATTGGCTAACACTCCACCCTATGTAATAAAGATGGTCTAATCACCATTTTGTAAAACTTGCCTTTCAGCTTAGCAGATATCTTCTTATCACAGAGTACTCCTGAGGCAAGCCTCCATTTCGTCCATGCTAACCCAATACGATGTGTAACATCATTGTCGATGTTGCCACTACTCTGGATGATGGATCCAAGATACTTAAAGCTTTTTCTCTTAGGAATAGGTTGAGTGTTAAGCTTCACTTCAATGTCTGTTGCATCTCTAGCAACACTGAATTTGCACTCAAAGTATTCTGTTTTGGTTCTACTCAATTTGAACCATTTGGATTCCAAAGTATCCCTCCGAACCTCCAATCTATCATTAACTTTGGCCAGAGTCTCATTGATCAGTACTATATCATCTGCAAATATCAAACACCATGGTACCCTCTCCTGGATAGACCGTGTCAGCTCATCCATTACCAAAGCAAAAAGAAAAGGGTTCAACACAGATCCTTGATGAAGTCTCATCTCAACAGGGAAGTACTCTGAGTCTCCTCCCACTGTTCTTACTCGAGTTCTGGCTCCATCATATATATCCTTTACTATCCTAATATATGCCATTGGCACACCTTTCGCCTCTAGGCACCTCCACATATGAACTTTGTCATAAGCCTTTCTAAGTCAATGAAGATCATATGAAGATCTTTCTTTCTTTCCTATATCTTTCCACTAATCTCCGAACAAGATGGATTGCTTCAGTAGTTGATCATCCCGGCATAAATCTGAACTTGTTCTCAGAGATAGACACTACTTTCCTCACTCGTCTCTCCACCACTCTCTCCCAAGCCTTCATAATGTGACTTAGCAACTTAATACCCTTGTAATTGTTACAACTTTTGATATCCTCCTTGTTCTTGTACAATAGAACCATTGTACTCCTCCTCCATTCCTCGAACATCTTAGCGGTCTTGATGCCCGAGGAATGGAGAAGGAGTACAATAAATAGATATATTTTTTAAAAAAATTAAAAGTTGAAAGTGAAGTTGTATTTGATCATATTTTTTTTTGTAAAAAATATTTAAAATTTAAATGTATTTTTGTTAAAAATGTGATTTATACCTCCTAATTTTTAAAAAGTAGCAAAATTATCTAACTCAACTAATCATTTATGCCTCCTAATTTACCTCAAATATATAATCAAATTTGCTCCAACAAATATTGCAAATCAAAAGTTGGATAACTCATGTATGTCTTCATTTCAATGAGGTTATGAATTAAAAATAAAAAAAAAAGTCAAGTTCGATGCACTAAAGCTTTCGCTGTGTGCAAGCTCTGAGGAAGGGTGCAACCATAAGGGTCTATTGTACACAATCTTATTTTTCATTTTTACCAGAGGCTATTTCCAACGGTTTAACCTGTGACCTCTTGGTCACATGGAGATAACTTTACTAGTTACTCAAAGACTCCTTTTCAATGAGGTCATGAATTGAGTGTCCAAATTAAATCAAGGCTATATTTAAATCATAACTATTTAATATTAAAACGATATACATGAACGATAACTATTACTCTTCTACTTTTTTTGACAATTTTTTTCTAAATTATTCCTTAAAAAATCAATTTATTATAATTAAAAATAATTTAATTTAATTTTTTATCCTTAATAAAATAAATCTCAAACATATTTAAAAATTATTTTGGACCACAAATTTTAATTTTTTTATCTTTTTTTCTTAAATATCATATTAAATCAAAAAATGTCAAATAAAAATTAAACGAAGAAAGTAATAAAAATATATTTTCACAATTTTATGAATACTTTAAGAATATCTTTAAACATTTTCCTCTTTAAGGAGTGTATCCCTTGAAATCCAAATTTGGGGTAAAAGAGGTTTTATCTAGGTTAGGGTTATATATTTTTAGTAAGGATTTGATTGGCACCTACTCCCTTTGAGACAATAATCCAGAAGAAAAAGGGGCTCCTTTAGTGCTTTTTCACTTTTCCTTGTGTTCCCTCCCAAAGTTTAAGTCACCCTGTTTGGATATTTGTTAACTATTCTCTCAATATGATATTTTTTTTTAAAAAAAGGAAGGACTTATAAAATTTATAGTCAAAATTAATTTTTAAATATTTTATGAATGAGAATCATTTCACTAAAGGTAAAATGAAAATTTTAAAGTTAAATTGTTTTCAATTAAAATAAGGTGACATTTTTTTGGGATTGACAAAAAATGGAAAGGATGTAACATAAAATAAGATTATATTAAATTATATTATATTATATTATATTATATCAATGAAAATAATATTTGAATAGTTTATATTATTTTGTTATTATATAATATCATTTTCAATAATTTGAATAATAAAATTATAAAAAAGATAAGATACAAAAAAAGTATCTAGGAAAAGATAAGATAAATGATAAAATAAAATTATTCAATAATAAATAGCGATAAATGAAAAAAAATATTAAGGTAACAACAAGACTACACTAGTTTGATCGTTATATAAAAAATAATTTTTTATCATTATTTAATAATAGATCTAAATAGTACGACAGTGGCGGAGCCACATATTGTTGAGGGGTGTGTCAACTGGCATTCTTTTGCCGAAAAATTATATTATATAGTTAGATAAAAATATTTTTTTTATTTATACATATTACATGTTGACACTCTTTGATGTTTTCATGAATTCACACACACCCCTATATATATTGATACTGCTTAATAAAAATTTTAACTTCATCACTATAATATAATATAATAAAATTTTAATAATAATCAAAATAAATATTCTATTTAAATTAATAATATAGTAGCGATAACAATTATCCGCTTCTCACTTTTTAAAATGCTTTTCCACTTAATCAACAAATATTCTTTTTCTTTAATATATAAATGCTTTGTAATACCTTTTGTTGAAAAGGATGCTGCTGAGAATTGGATTCCCCTTTAAATTATGATCAAGTTTCAATTATTTGATTAAAAAATTAGGCATAATACACAAACATGACCCTGAACTTGGCATACTTTTTTAAATTGGACCTTAAACTTTGATAGTGCAC
>JAOTQR010077048.1:0-12504 GCA_025774065.1 Solanum ossicruentum
TTTGAACAAAAATACACATTTGGTCCCAAACTTTTCCAAATTTGGACCAATTAAGGATTTATGATTTCTAACTCCAATAATAATTATAAAAAAAATTCACTTGATCTCAACCTTTAAAGAAACACTTAAATCCCTAATTGTTCGAAATTTTCAATATTTGTCCAAATTTCATAATTATTCCAAAATTTCAAAATATGGGTCATAACAAGTAATAATAGGGAAAAAATAATCATCAGTTCATTTCACCAACTACCAACAATGGGCAAAAATTTAATTAATTAACATAGCAAAGACACAGATTCTTTCATTGAGAATTCACTCCAAAAGGATTGAACCAACGCATAAATACAAGTATCTTGGAGAGCAGTTAAACAATATACTAAGTAACTTATATTTACACAAACCTAAAGTCTCTTGCATTCATCTTTAAAGTTGTTATACAAGTAGGTTTGACATTTATGGTGCACAAAAAATTCATCACAAATAAAGGGGAGCAACAATAGATTGTTCAATAAGCTTAGGAGGCCAGCTAGAAGCCCTTATAGGGATGAACTATGAATTCCAAATGGCTACCTCCTTTAAGAAAACATCCCGCCTCCTGCAAGAACAGAAGATAGTTAGAGTGGAAAAATAAAAAGTGAAGTCGAAAGAAGAAGAGAATATACATTAGTTAAGTGATAGTCTTTTTAAAGCTAATAACAACATCAAAAAGATATGGGGCATGGACAACCAAAAGAAGACAAAGCCCAAGTGCTGGGTTCCACTGACAACAAGGGGGAAGCATGAAGAAGAAGCTGAAGAGTAAGTGAGGCAGGAGTATAGGAGAAGGTTTCAGAGGATAGAGTTACACTTATATATCATCTTTACAGCTGCTATACAAGTAGGATTAATATTTAAGGTGCAAAAATAAATCAGCACAAATAAAGAGGAGCGACAATAGATTGTTCAATAAGCTTAGGAGGCTAGCTAGAAACCCTTATAGGGATGAACTATGAATTCCAAATGGCTACCTCCTTTAAAAAAACATCTAGCCTCCTATAAGAACAGAAGATAGTTAGAGTGAAAAAATCAAAAATGAAGTAGAAAGAGAAAGAGAAAGAGAAAGAGAAAGAGAATATACCTTGGTTAAGTAATAGTCTTTGTGTTAAAGCTAACAACAACGTCAAGAAGTGATATGAGGCATGGACAACCAAAATAAGAGAAAGCCCAATTGCTAGGTTCCACCGACAACAAGGGAAAGTATGAAGAAGAAGCTGAAGAGTCAAGTGAGATAGCAAGAGTATAGGAGAAGGTTTCAGAGGATAGAGTTACACTTACATACACTAGTAGAACCCGGAAATAGGCTATGCCCCTATTGGATTATAGTTGTTTTGGATTTTGACAGGATTACTTTGTTATTTTTTATTTTTACTTTTTTTAATAAAATGGCTTAACAAACACAAAATTTTATTTTGAAAAATTATAAAAATGAATAAACCATCTATATTTACAGATAAAATTTGTAAGTTGTGATTTTATATGGAGTTTATATCTTAAAAGGTCACTCAACTTTGAGAATTTATCTAACAAAATTATTCAACTTTGTTATGTATCAATAAAATGACTCAATTGGGCCATTGTATCAACAAAATCACTCAATTAAGTTAATTATCACAAAAAAAAAATTGACATAGAAAAATAGTTTTTTGTATGTTGTATGTAAACTAGATTAGTATGGCCTATGCCTATCGTAAAATCTTAATAGAAACTTAAAATTACACAATATAAATAATGAAATCATTGAACATAGTTTAGCTGCCAAATATATTGTTCATATATACATGTGAATGTCATACTATTGGATGTTGAAATCAGATAGTTAAGGAGTACTAATTACATCAATATATTACTTACAAAGTAGGCCAAAATAGATGTGGTAACAGATGCATTTTTCATGTCGTGATTAATTTCTTCCACACTATTTTTAATTAGAAACACTTGTTACATTTAAGTTAAAAATGAAATGTCAGTATCATAATAATTTTAGAAAGTCAAAGTTCAAAATAATGTAAAAATTACAAAGGTATTTTAGTATAAAAACCAAGTAAAAAAAACATAAAAGTCCATAGAAAACTGAGATAACAACATATTACTTTGATATTACCTTATATATATTGAAAGAAGATATAAGTATAAGAAAACAAAACAAAGATAGTAATTAGTTAACTAGTGTAACATCACAACAAATTACATGTTCAATCTGCACAAAATAGCAAAAAATTATCCATCCAATAGCAGCATCAGTACACTGAAAACGCAATATCCAATGGCAACAGCAAAAGAGTGTGCAAAATGATATCCAATACCAGCAACAAAAATGATTTTTCCAAAAGATCTTGAGCTTTGTAAAATTTTTGAAACAATAAGTGAACTCATCAGAGAATATTTTGAAAAAGATATGAAGTATAGGTGCTTCAGATGAGGACATCAAAATAAATTCGAATTCTAACATATTATAAAAGTTTTTTTCTAACAAAGCAATAGCTAAATGGTTAAATGTCAAAATAATGAAAGCAAGGAGGTAATAATCTAAACTTCAGCAATATAAAAGTCAACATATTGCAAGAGGTTGATGGGTATTTGAAAGTCCAAAAGAAGTAAGCACAAGTATCTACAACCTGAACTATGGACGAACTGTGATTTACGACTATCTTAAGTTCTAGGAATTCAACTGAGACAGTTACTCCTCATTGTTTTTGTTAGTTGTTTTCACTTTAAATATATCAAGTATACACAGGCCAAAGTTCACACTGATTTTTATCCCAGCAGAGACGTTGTCACGACCCAGACCATGGGTCTAGGAGTGACATGGCGAACTCGAGAGTCCCTAACAAGCCTCAAAGTATCAAATTCACATCATCGGTTCGGAAGCGTATTCAAATAGTAACACATAGCTCTAATAAATGGGAAAATAGGACTCACGCAATGGGGATGTCATAAGGGAAAGGGAATAACATGAATTCACATAGCACATAAAGACTAAGGGGTGGGTAAGTATGAGTCACTCTATGGGGTAATTCGAGACTTAGGATCTTCCATATTTTCACATCAAAACATACATACTTATCATAATTCTCATAGTCAATCTATATTAGTCATATACAATGGATAGCCATAATCATAAACACCAAATACAACACATAGCACATATTCGTACAAGAGTCTACAGGATGTCTAACAATGCCTTTGGTCATAAGATGGGACGGGGGCCAAGACATGTCCCGGGATCACCCTCAAGGTAAAGATAACATAAGCAAAAGCAATATAAGGTAGAGAAATGGTGGCTTGATCTTGGAAGATAGGATTCACCACAACAAGCAAAACTTGAGATCCAAGCTAAAGTTGTACGGTGGATGATCGTAGTCCTCGGTCCCTACATGGTGAGATCATATAGGCAAAAGTATGTGTTAGTACGTTTGAATGTAGTAAGTATGTGGGATGCAATGCATATGACTTATCAAACTTGCATTCAATGATAGATGGTAAGGACACCTAATATAGCAAGAAATTTATAAACAAAGGAATATAATATAACAATATGGCATGAAATTCATGATGCACGAAATGCAAATAATGCTCATATATTGGGGATGTAGCCATAATCGAAATCTCAAACTCATGAAGATATTACATGAATATGCCCGATGTTAATCTCTCATCGGGTGAGAGAAAATTACTTGCCAAAGGTAATCTACATCACACCTTACGATATGGTCACTTCGTATGTAGTGGCCACCATCCTTATGACTTGGTCATTTAAGAAAGATTTCTTTATCAAAATATATCATATCATATCATAAATGAAGAGTCATCCCCTATGACTCAGTCATTTCGGTGATGACTACCATTCCTATGCTGACACATAGTTCAAGGAAAAGGAGAGAGCCTTGGGGATAGCCCTAATGCTCCCAATCCATCGGTGCTAAGTCATCATCCCACAAGAATACATCTATGTATATATATACATGCTTTCAAAAGAGACATTAGTCATTTCCAAAACCATTTCAATATATTCTTAGGCTTAAAAGCCAAACATCATTCATAATAATTCATACTTAGGCTCAAATGCCAAAATCATATTTCATAGTTATAATACCCATGCATAGGAATTACCCATTCATATATACAAGATGGTGTAAGCACCCAAAAGGCTCAAAGAGCCATAATCATAGACATGTATGTGATCACATTCTTGTCATAACCAATATCTTATCAAAATCATATCATAGAACATAATTGGGCTTAAGCCACTTCATAATTTCCATACAAATCCAATGTCATGAATGCAAATGACATGAATGATGTGAGGATAGCATGTATAATTAAGGTTCAATCTAAAAATCAACAATATAATATGAAATTTAAGTGAAAACATAATTAAATCCACATTTAAAATCATAATATAATCACTCATGCGTAAACAAGTCTTGAAAAGTCACATGCATATTCATAACTCCATAACTTCAATGTAAATCATCATAATAGGGCTTAAAGTAACTTAAAATCATCAAATATGTACAACCCATACATAAATTTAATTTAATAAATCCAAATATGAAAACTCATATTTAAAGAGGGCTTAAATTCATGAAATTTGATTGAAAAGATTTGGTTCTCTTTGGTTGGAAGGAACCAAAGATCAAACCCACATACCTTGACTCTATGAAGAAGTTTCAAGAGAAATTTGAAAAAAATTGAATTTGCCTTGATTCCCTAATTTTGAATCAACAAGTGTTCTTCGGAATAGATTCTAGAGTGAATTGAGAGAATAAGTCTTGAATGAGGGTTTAGAATTAGTGTAAGATAGTTTAGTAATGCAAAGAGGGGGGAGGGGTTAAAAGTCTTAAAAAGCTATAGATATGGGTCAAAATATCAAAAATACCTCCATAGAAAAGTGCCTTTAATTTTTCCTGGAACCCCTCAGCCAGTTTCAGGGGTCGTGAAGAACCCCGTCTAGCCCAGATAGAGTTTACAAAAAAAGGGATAACTTCTTCATCCGAACTTCAAATGAGGTGAAACTAGATGCATTGGAAAGCTAATTCAAAGAGATTTAATTTACATAGGTCATGAGCCACCTATTTCATTTTGTGCTAAGCAATATTCCCATTCAAAGTTGACCTTTCAATCGGTACTTGGGAAAAACTTAGCTAACAGAATTCCTTTGAACTTGGCTTGATGTAGGAGGCCTATGATGGCCTTAAACAATATAAATAAGTTTGCTTTGAATGCTTTAAATTTAACTTATCTTGAACTTAAGGATCCCATACTAAGAAAAATTTCACTCCAAAAGCCATACGGGGGTCCACACGGACTGTGAGGTCTCTCTTGAAGTGTTACCTTGGTCCAAAAACTCCAGAAATCAAAATTTTCAAGCTTGGGTCTTTACATCATCTTCCCTTTGGGAACATTCTTCCTTCAATGTGCAAGAACAAGGCTTGAAAGGCTTGACTTAGACAACGAAACATCCAAACACGAGATCCAATGCATAACTTACCATTTGAAAATCATAAAGTCATTAAACTCATATCAAAACATATTCAAATCATTTAAAATATCATAAAATAAATCATTTTTGTGCACATATATGTATGTCGTGTCATGAGACTAAAGAGTGAAAGAATTTGGACCATTGAGAATAGGCTTGAGCAGATTGGGAAGGATAGAGGTATCACCGCATCCTACTTGATTCCACTCCTCACATAGCACCTTCCACATATTGATTTCTCCAAAGTACCTTAACCGAAGCCACACCCTTGTTACGAAACTGCTTCACTTGTCTTATTCAAAATCTCAACTGAAACTTCCTCATATGACAAGTTCTCCTCAACCTCAACACCTTCTAAAAGCATAATAGCACTAGTATCTCCAACCAATTTCTTTAGCATAGACACATAGAAAATCAAATAAATAGAATTCAAACCCTAGTGTCAATCCAATGTATGGCCACATTCCATAACCGCTCAACAATCTCATAAGGACCTATATACTGAGAACTAAACTTTACCTCCTTTCCAAAGCACATCACACCCTTCATAGGTGAGACCTTCACATACACCCAATCATCAATACGAGACTCATGATCTCTCTTTCCAAAATCCAAATATAACTTTTGATGACTTCAAACCATCTTCAACTTTTCCCTAACCAATTCCACTCTTTTCATTACCTCCAATACTAAATTTGGTCCTATATAAGTCATTTCATCTAACTCAAACCATCATACCAAAGACCTACACCTTTTACCACACAAACGGTATCATACCAATGCTAGCATGAAAGCTATTGTTGTAAGAAAACTCTATGAGGTAGATGATCATCCCAATTAACCTTGAATTACAGTACAAGACCTTGACATATCCTCTAAAGTTTGAATTGTCCTCTCGGCTTGCCCAATGGATTGAGGATGAAAAGCGATATGTATTTAAACTTCACCTTAGGGCCAAGCCCTTTAAGATAATTTCCAAAAGTGAGAAGTAAGTTGGGTACCACAATCCGATAAAATAAAGGTAGGCACACTACCCAATCTAACCAACTCCTAAATGTATAACTTAGCATTGTATCTCTTCGTACCATGACACTTATACACTTCTCTCAAACCCTAGTACCTCTTAGCAAATCTCGGGAGAATAGAATAATGAGAGTTATGGGCTTTACTCGTGCCCATTTCCTTAAGACCATCAATTTCAGAAACATAAAATCGATCTTGGTATCGAATTACACCATCTCCCCCTTGGGATAAAACCTCTATCATATTGGCAACCAACATATCCAACACAACCAATGATGGCCCTAAGTCTTGCTTAGCTTTAATATCAATAACCATAAAAGATTCGGCCCCATTCTGAACATGAACACCACCATCATTAGGGTCGTCAACATAACACCCAACCTAGCAAAACGGTGAACATCTTTTGTCAACTTTTTCTTTCGTTCATCAACATGGGCCACACTTCCCATAGATAGCCTACTAAGAGCATCGGTTATAACATTTGCCTTGGCAGAATTACATTATACACTCATGTCATAGCACTTAAAGAGCTCCAACCCTCTCCTTAGCCTCAAGTTATGATCCCTTTGAGTGAACACATATTGCAAACTCTTGTGGTCGATGAAGACATCAACATGCACCCCATATAAATTGTGTCTCCAAATGTTCAAAGCAAACACCACCACCTCTAACTCAAGGTCATGAGTCTGGTAATTATGCTCATGCACCTCTATTGGCTTGATGTACAAGCTATCACCTTAACATATTGCATAAGTACGCAATCCAACCTAAACCCGGGAATGCCGTTTAGTTGGCCTATGCCTGTTTGAACAGCCTCGCAAGAAGCATCACAATACACCACAAACCTATCTAAGCCATCCAGTAAAGTCAAAACAGAAGTTGATATAAGCCGACCTTTCAAAGTCTGAAAACTCACACTAATTCGACCATACAAACTTGGCCTTCTTTGAAGTCAACTTGATCAATGGAGATGCAATAGATGAGAAACCTTTAACAAACCTTCTATAATAACCAGCCAACCCAAGAAAAACTTTGAATACCCGAAGGAGCAAGCTTGTCAAACAATGCATACCCTTCACCAACTCCTTTTTGACCTCATCTATAAGATCAACTACAACATCTTCCCTGTCAAGATTGCATTACAAACCCAAAAGTAAGTTTCCCTATTCGATAGGGAGGGATAGATATAGAAAATCTCAAGACACATTCTGTGGCACAATAAGAATCATGAAAAAGTGAGATATTTCCTAAAATGTGTTGTAGCCTCCTACCTATAGATGTGGCGCACTTCATACCCATAAATATGACTCTACTTGACGCGGCATGTTGGACTTCGAGAACTATTTATAAACCTAGTGCTCTGATACCATCTCTGCCATGACTCGTACCTAGGGTATAGGAGTGATAGGGCGGATGGGAACCCGAGAGTCCCCAAACAAGTCTCAAAGTATCCAAATTCACATCATCTGTTCAGAAGCGTATTCAAATAATAAGCACATAGTTCTAAGGACGAGAAAATAGGACTCATGTTATACGGATGTCATAAGGGAAAGGGAGTAACATGAATTTACATAGTACATAGCACATAAAGACTAAGGAGCAGGTAAGTATTCTATGGGCCTAGGTTTCTAAAACTTTACCTAGTAGTTATGAGTGGGGGTGATATGACATGAGTGGGTGATGCCTATGTTAGTACTAGACCCTAAGTTTAAATTTTATGGAGTAGTGTGAAAAGGGAGATAATGTTGTAACAATGATAGTTTTAATTGGAGGACTGCTCTATGAGGCTCCTATATTGTATGCATGAGATTAAGATGTTGACTTTTAAGGAATGTTATGTATGAGTGTGGGGTAGGTGCCCCTTTGGTAGGAATAGATAATATGAGGCTTAAGTTGTGTAGCCATGATAATGTAAAACGGTGTGAAGCTCTAAGTTATGACTTTCATAAGAATCTAGATAGTATATGTGAGTTGTCAATGTGGAGTAGGCTAATATAGACAGTCTCCACTACCCTTAAGAGTTGGGTCAAAGGGGGATAGCCATGGATATTGAGGGATCCCCCATTATAGTCCATGTTTTCTTCAGTCAGGTGTATGTGAACATAGGAGATGAGTGTTAGCAAACTAAAAAGGAAGAGGGTAGATCACAAGAGTCATAGAAGGTAGTTATGATGCCAATGAGAGCAACGAGTATATATAGATGTGTACAGGGATAGAAGGAAGTTAAGCATAGTATCTCAAAAGAAAGTCCTAGTAGCAATTTATGTCTTTAGGTATGACATAACAAAAGGATATGCACATTGTGTATATGGTGGTGCTTCAATTGCGTGCAAAGTGTGCTCATAGCTTGGTGAAGAGAATCAGTTCACAAGGTTAGAGAGGTGACCTTGGAGTTAAGGGGGAGACGGTTAAGTAATAAACCAAAGTAGATCTTGATGTTTTGATTGTGTTGAGTTGATCAGAATGAGACATTGATGCTTTTAACCTCATATATTCCTTATATTTCATCAAGATGATACTTTATTCTAATGTTATGCAAGGGCATCATGCCCATGATTCAGACCCCTTCACTTCATATTGATCCATGTTCATTCTCAGCTCTAAAAGTGAGACGTGATATCTTCATTCAGCAATTCTGATCTAACAATGCCTCTAGTCATAAGATGGGATGGGGGCCAAGACATGTTCCGGGCTCATCCTCAAGATAAAGATAACATAAGCAAAAGCAACATAAGTTAGAGGAATGGTGACTTGTCCTTGGAAGATAGGACTCACCACAACAAGCAAAACTTGAGATCTAAGCTAAAGTCGTACGGTGGATGATCGTAGTCCTCGGTCCCTACATGGTGAGATCATGTAGGCAAAAGTACGTGTTAGTACATTTGAATGTACTAAGTATGCAGGATGCAATGCATATGACTTATCAAACTTGCATTCAATATTAGATGACAAGGGCACATAATATAGGAAGAAATATGTAATTAAAGGAATATAATATAACAATATGTCATGGAATTCATGATGCATGAAATGCAAATAATGCTCATATATATTAAGGATGTAGCCATAATCGATATCTCAAACTCATGCGAGCTATTAGATGAATTTGTTCGATGTTGACCTCCCATCGGATGAGAGAAGATTACTTTCCATAGGTAATCTACACCATAACTTATGACCTGGTCACTTCATATATGGTGGCCACCTTCCTTATGACCCGGTCATGTCAGAAGGATTTCCTTATCAAAACATATCATATCATAAATGAAGAGCCATCCCTTATGACCTATCATTTTTGTGATGACTACCATTCCCATGCTGACACATGGTTCAAGGGAAAGGAGAGAGCCCTTGGGGATAGCCCTAATGCCCCTAATCCATCGGTGCTAAGTCGTCATCCTACAAGAATACATTTACGTATATATACATGCTTCCATAAGAGACATTAGTCATTTTCAAAATCATTTCAATGTATTCTTGGGCTCCATTCATAATTAATAATTCATAATTAGGCTCAAATACCAAAATCATACTTCATAGTCATAATACCCATGCATAGGAATAGTCCATTCATATATATAAGATGGTGCAAGCACTCAAAATGCTCAAAGAGCCATAATCATAGATATGTATGTGATCACATTCTTGTCATAACCAATATCTTATCAAAATCATATCATAAAACATAATTGGGCTCAACCCACTTCATATTTTCCATAGAAATCTAATGCCATGAATGCAAATACCATGAATGATGTGAGGATTGCATGGGTAATTAAGATTCAATCTAAAATCAACAATACAATGTGAAATTCAAGTGAAAATATAATTAAATCCATATTTAAAATCATAATATAATCACTCATGCATAAACAAGTCTTGAAAAGGGACATGCATATTCATAACTCCATAACTTCAATGTAAATCATCATAACATGGCTTAAAGTAACTTAAAATCATCAAATATGTACATCCCATACATTAATTTAATTTAATAAATTCAAATAGTGAAACCTATATTTAAAGAGGCTTAAATTCATGAAATTTGATTGAAAAGATTTGGACCTCTTTGGTTAGAAGGAACCAAAGATCAAACCCACATACCTTGACCCAATGAAGAAGTTTCAAGAGAAATTTGAAGAAGAATTGAATTTGCCTTGATTCCCCAATTTTGAATCCACAAGAGTTCTTTGTAATAGATTCTAGAGTGACTTGAGAGAATTAGTCTTGAATGAGGGTTTAGAATTAGTGTAGGAGAGACTTACGAATATAAGGGGGGGGGGAGGGGGGTTAAAGTCTTAAAAAGCCTTCGAGATGGGTCAAAATATCAAAAATACCTCAATAAAAACGCTCATTTAGTTTCCCTTCGAACCCCTCACGGCCAGCTTCAAGGGTCATGAAGAACCCCCGTCTAGCCCAGAGAGAGTTTATGAAAAGGAGCATAACTTCTTCATTCGAACTCCAAATGAGGTGAAACTAGATGTGTTCGAAACCTAATTCAAAGAGTTTTAATTTAATAGGCCGTGGGCCACCCAGTTCATTTTGTACTAAGAGATATGTCCATTTAAAGTTAACTTCAATTTCTTAGTATTGGATATATAAGTGAAACGACCCCTACTAATTTTTCAATCAATAATTAACTTTTATCTTAATTACTAACCAAACCTTTAGACTTGTATAACAGGGTTAAAAATGAACTTGGACTTGTAATTTGTATTTCACCTTTATTAAACACAGCCATAGAACAAAAAATATAAGATACGTAAAAAGAAACCCACATGCCCACAAACATTTCATATCCACACAAAAGGAAGATATATCAATATTCAACACTAGCCTTTAATTAAAATACCAACATTCAAGAAAATGTCATATTCACTTCAAGCCAGACTTAAAGAAGAGGCCAAACAAGCATCGTCGCCACTGAAATGACAACCTAACAAATATTTTCCTAAAGAAGAATAATGAGATTAATAAAAAAAAAAACTCACATGAGATTGAAAGATCCAAGCAATGTTGAGATAGTAGTGTTTCCTCGTTAACTGGGGTCTTATTTGTAGATATCAACGGATAGTTCCAGACCTTCTTTTAAAGTCGGTGAAAGAACAGTACACTAAAGATTTCTTTATTGAGTAACAAAGAAGATGGAAAGATTTTTCTACACTAACGGGTCGTTTAATTTGTATATAAGTTAGGAGTATTTACATAAATAATATATTATATATCAAATATTACACTTTTTAGGGTATTTTTTTTATTACAATCTATAGCATAATTTATCAATAAATTACAACATCCTTTTCTTTCTTCCTCTTCTTCTTTTTCTCTTTCTCTTTCTCCTTTCTCTTTCTCTTTCTTCTTTCTTTTCCTTTTTTCCCTGCGTCCTTGTCTTTCTGTTTTTTTCCCTTTTCTCTCTTCCCCTCTCCATTTAACTCTTTATTTTAATATTATGTACTATTATGAATCTTATTATTATTATTATTTCAATAAATATAATATATTTTTAATAATGTAAAATAAATTAAATCATACTAACATACTTATAATTCACTTTTTACATTGAAAGATACTTATAATATGTATTATTTATTGAGTTTAAAATATATTAAAGTTATTTTTTATTATTTTCTTTTATTAATGATATTAAAATAACTATTATATTAAAAATATATTACTCTGATTCTCCACCTGCATTAGAAAATGTCTATAATACATATGAAATATTAAATTTAAAATATATTACAATTGTAGTTTTTATTTATCTATTTTTATTAGTGGTGTCAAAAAATATTATATATGAATTTCAAATATTTAAACATTATTTTTATTAAAATTGTGTCAATGCATTATATATGTATTTGCATAAAACGAATCTTCTAGCTGTCACACCCCTCCCTGGGGTCGTGACCGGTGTCCGGTAGGGACACATACTCACCTACTAAGTCGATTTCCTTTCT
>JAOTQR010077050.1:0-12502 GCA_025774065.1 Solanum ossicruentum
GATAGGATTGTCCCTGGCTAGGTGATTCTTCCACCCCTCGGGCTACCACCCATCAATAAACAATATATTTTATCTTTAAATTACCTTTTGTGATTATTCTTTTGGTGGTCATAATATTGGAACTATAGGACTGTAGATATAGCATGTGACATGTAAATAATCATACAAGATAATATGACAATGAAAAGAGTATGTTACATAAATGATGAGATGTGTATGAAATAAAGAAACTCGTGAACTTCATTTAGTAATAAGAACCAATGTAACTTGGTATCCATATGTATATGTAGATTTGAAGGTGATTATATATGGTAGCATGTGAACCTATGAAAGAGTGACAACACATTTAATAGTTGTGTTGGAGTTCGTAATACCTTTATGTACAATGGAGGGATCTATTTTTCATGCAAAATGATACGAAATCAAGTAGCCTTACAAACCTCATTATATGACCTCGTTACTACCTTGGAGTGGCTTAGTTTTCCTTCAATTATTTTTTCTATAGTATATTAAGCAATAAGACTAGTATTAGCAGTGACGAAACACTTCTTAGCAGCCAAATACCATAAAAACTAATATCTGGGCCGCAAACATTTAATTAGCGACGCGAAGACATTTCTTCACCCTTTTCACTTATAATCGTATTTTCTAATAACCATTCTTATTTACATGTCATATATATCTTATTTTAGACACTTAAAAGTCTTACCACAGCCCACAAGACACAACACATAACAATTTTTCACAACATACAAACAAGCGGCACAACATTACATCCTTTCTCCACATTTCGACGTCAACAATTCCGAACCTGTTTTAAATTTACCTAAATTATTTCCAATATTTTTATCACATAAACCTAGTGCTAAAATAGTCCACAAATAGTCCAAAACTAGGGGATGGTCTTGGAACAACTTATTACAACTATCAACTCACAAATTTCTTTTAAGAGTACAATTACGCCGTCGTATAGCAATTCATCTTTGCAGGCTGTAAAAGTAGTGTAACAACTTAACTACATTACTAACAAACTATCCATTGTTAACAACATATATCTTACTTCATAATTCATCCAACCAATAAGAGAAAAGCCTCTTGAACAACATGAAAAATTTACAACAATCCTTAGGACACAAGTTGTCCAGAATTTCCGGCACAACATACTAGCATATACTTCTTATTTTTTATGAAGAGACCATACTAAATATACAATTATGATTACTTACCTTTAGCTTCAAGATTATGGTTTCCTTCAAGGACCTTTGAAGGTTTCAAGAGCTGCTTGGTAAAGTGAAATAAAGAGAAGATAAGAGTCTTTTTGAAAACTGAAAACTTGTTTGAAAAGCTGAAAACTTGTTTCAATTGGAAATGACTAGAGGGCTGCCTTTGAGCCATTTCTAGAGACTTATTTGAATGACATTCTCTTGACATTTTGACCACGCATGAACACCTATTAATACACTTGTTATCAACAGCTTTTCCCTCATAATTGTGCCTAAATGGGTCTCCAAATTGATGGACCTTGGCTGCCCATTTTCAAGCTTTCTTCTTAATTTGTTTTAGGCCCAAATAGTCAAGTGGGTTGTGTTACACTTGGGCCCTTTTTACATTCTTCTTGGACTGAAAATAACGTCAATTTATGATGCTAAAGCATGGGCTAAATTTACCCCCTTAAGATGAAGCTTATTCATAATCGAACTAGGAGAAATTCGACGTGGGCCTCGGCTCCATTTAGCTGGCAAGCTAAGCAAGTGGGTTACTCACCTACTAGCTTATTAAGTCCTACAAACACCTCAATTCTTTTAATTTGTTAAGGGCTGTGATCTCCTCAATTTAACACGAAACATGTATACCCTCGACCCTGTTAAGCATTAGACGCACATATCACCCATTAACACGAGATTAAAGCACTTTTAAGAATTGACACTAATTTGACCAAACCATATCATGTTTCATTTACATTGCATTAGTACATGTAAAATGTGAGGTGTTACAGGTATGGGATTGCCACCACCTGACAAGGTGGATGAGGTGCATACCCCTTATCTTTGGTAGAACGGGACTGCCTCCACCCGATAAGGTGGATGAGGTATATACCACTCATCTTTGATAGTAAGGGATTGCCACCACCCAAATATGTGGATGAGGTACACACCTCTGATCTTTAGTAGTACGGGATTGCTACCACCCGACAAGGTGGATCAGGTAGATACCTCTCATCTTTGGTATGGTCAACTTTCAACTTTATAGATACCTTCCATGGTAACAACTCACATATACATTCCTTTCATCATCATAAAGTTATTTAACTCATATATCATGCATTAGGATTTCAACAACTCAAGATATCTTAGCCGAACATTTATGAAACACTTAGAGGATATGTAATGCTATTATAAAATCATGAAATTCAAGAGTGAAATCATGCAAGAAATGTTGAAGTAAATCAACCCACCAAAACTTGGTAATACCCTTATGAAATATAAATTGAAATTATTCATCAAATCTCATAATATATCATAGATTTATAGCTCAAAACGTGCTTAAACAGTCACACTTTTATGAAATCCCAACATAGTTTATAGTCAAATTCATAATAACTAAGACCCATAAATAACTCAACATAGAAACATATAATTTATGTAAAAAGGATGGTTGGGCACCATGGATGAATGGCCCCAATGGTTGAAACACATATACCTAAACTTTGGAGAATTCCTTGATGAAGATTTGATTGAGAGCTTGAAGCTTTAGTGAATTCCCTAAGATCCGGAATGAGTTTGGGACCCTTGATGTTGAGTGAAATATTTATCTAAGTGTTTGAGAAGGTTTTGGGGAATATCTTGAATAATATGGGGTTGAAAAATGACTAAGTGTAGGTGTTTTATGCATAGGGAGGCTTAGACCCAAGACCCAAAGGTCTTGGACTGAAACAGAAAACTGAAGCAAAATTAACATTGGTCTGTGCCCTAGCCATGTCGTGCCATGGGCACGGATCGTCTGTGGAATTTGCAAATTTTGGAAATTCAAATTTTGGTACGGTTGCTCTGAAATTGGGGTTAGACCCATTCCCTACTCAATTTTCACCCTAATGACGAATATGAAGTCGAATTTTTGATATCGCACACGGATTTTGAGATATATGAAAATTACGATTATGGACACTTCTAGGGCACATTTTTGGGCATTTTTTAGGGTTCTTTAAATATCTCCTCCTTTGGAAAATTCATCCCCGGTGTCAAAGAAATGTATATAAGAGAAGTGTAGAAGACAATTTAGTCCACATAAGAATGCAACAATGCACTTAAACATCATTTTAAAAATCTCAACATAAGTGTCAAAATCACCATGAACTTGTCAATTTAAACATCAATGCATGCAAATGACATAGCGGCTGATTTGTAAGACTTGAAATCACATAGGGGACTAAGAATTAGTACCTTAGGAATGAGTAATGTGGTAGAGATAGGAATATCACTTTTGCATGTCCGTCTCGGCATCCCATGTAGCACTTTCGACTTACTGATTCCTCCTAAGGACATTAACGGAAGCTACATCCTTGTTCCTCAACCTCTTCACTTGTCTATCTAAACTTTCCATCGGAACCTCATCATAATTCAAACAACAATCCCACAACATTAAGAGACACAATAGCACTTGGGCCACCTACACACTTTCTCAACATACACACATGAAAGATCGGATGAACCATATTTATATCATTGGGCAACTCCAACTCATAGGCCATCTTACGAATCCTCCTCAAAACTCCATAAGGACTAATAAATCTTGGACTCAACTTACCATTCTTACAAAAATGAACCACACCATTCATGGGTGAAACCTTCAAATAGACCCAACTGTCAACCTTAATTCAAGATTCCTTCTCCTCATATTGACATAGGACTTTAGGCAACTTTAGGCTGTCTTCAACCTTTCTCTAATCAACCTTACCTTCTCTATAGTCTCCATAACCAGATCTGGACCAAAAAAGCCATTTTCCCTAACTCAAACCATCCAACTGGGGACTTACAACGTCTACCATAGAGGGCCTCAGTAAGAGCCATACCAATGCTAGAATGATAGCTATTATTGTAAGCAAACTCAATCAATGGGAGATAATCATCCTAACTACCCTTAAACTCAAAAACACAAGCTCTAAGCATATCCTCAAGAGTTTTGATAGTTCTTTCAGCTCGGCCATCCGTTTGAGTGTGAAAGGCCGTACTAAGCTTAACCTTGATACCAAGACCTCTTCGGAAGGACCTCCAAAAGTGAGAAGTGAATTGGGCACCATGATCCAATATGATAGAGAAGGGCACCCCATGCAATCTAACTAACTTATGAATATACACCTTAGCATAATATTCGGCACCATAAGTAGTTTTAACCGGTAGGAAATTAGATGACTTTTTCATCCTATCAACTACAACCCAAATAGAATTAAAAACCTTTCTAGTCTTAGGAAATCCAACCACAAAATCCATGTTAATTTCCTCCCACTTCCAGGTGGGAATCTTTATATCATGGGTTAGGTCACCCGACCTTTGGTGCTCGACTTTGACTTGTTAGGAATTATGGCAATCAGACACAAACTAAGCAATATCCCTCTTCATACTACCAATCAATACACTTCCCTCAAATCTCTATACATCTTTGTATAACCGGGGTGAATAGGATAGGAAGAATTATGAACCTCATCAAATATCCTCTCTCTCAAGTCATCCACATATGGAACACATAACCTAACTTGGTACCTAGGGGCACCATCTCCCCCTTAGGAGAAAACCTATACCTTGTCATCTCTCACCAAGGCCTTCAATTCTAACAAGGAGAGCTCAAGAATTTTGTGTGCTTTTACCTAATCAATCAAGGAAGATTCAGAACCATCAACAACCACAATACCACCATTATCAGCCTCTTCCAACGTAACCCCAAATGTAGCCAATGGATGAACCTCTCTAGCAACCTCTTTGCTTCCATCATCAACATGAGCTAGGCTACCCATAGACATATTACTCAAAGCATCGGCCACAACATTAGCCTTACCGAGGTCATAATGCACCGTCATATCATAATCCTTATGAAGTTATAACGACCTTCATTGTCTCAAGTTGAGATCTTTTTGAGTGAATACATATTGGAGACTCTTATGATCAGTAAACACATCAACATTTACCCCATACAAATAATGATGTCAAATTTTCAAAGAAAAAACGATGGCGACAAATTCAAGATCATGGGTAGGATAATTCATTTCATGCACCTTGAGTTGTCTAGAGGCATAAGCTATCACCTTACCATTTTGCATCAAAACACAACCCAAACCAATTTATAAGTATCATAATACAAAACAAACCCTTCCAACCCTTCCAATAGAGAAAAGATAGAAGCAGAGACAAGCTTATCCTTCATGGTTTGTAAACTCTTTTCACACTCATTAGTCCACACAAATTTCACCTTCATTTGGGCCAACTTAGTCATGGGAGAAGCAATAGAAGAGAACCAATTCACAAATCTTCGATAGTAACCCGCTAAGCCCAAGAAACTTCTAATGTCCGATAGAGTCAAAGGTCTAGGAAAGTTTCTTATAACTTCGGTCTTTTTAGGATCCACCTTAATACCATCCTCGACACCACTTGACCTAGAAAGCCAACCTCTTTCAATCAAAATTCAAATTTTTTATACTTAGCATACAACTTCTCTTCCCTCAATTTTCGTAGCACCACCCTCAAATGACTCACATGCTCCTCCTCACTATGAGAGTAGATCAAGATATCAACAATTAAAACCACTAAAAAAATCAATTTAGGGTTTGAAGACCCTATTCATAAGATCTATGAAAATAGCCGGTGCATTAGTTAAACCGAAGGACATAATCACAAAGTCATAGTGCACATACCTAGTAGGAAGGACATCTTGGGAATGTCACACTCCCTCATTTTCACTTAGTGATACCTGGACCAAAGATCAATCTTAGAGAAGTGACTAGACCTTTGAAGTTGGTCGAATATATCATCAATCCTTGGTAGAGGAAACTTGTTCTTTATGGTGACCCTACTAAGTTACTAGTAGTCAGTGCACATTCTAAGAGTACCCTCCTTCTTCTTCACAAAAAAAACCAGTGCACCCTAAGGTCATTGGCTAGGCCTAATAAAGCCCTTTTCTAACAAATCCCTCAATTGCTCCTTCAACTCCTTTAACTTCGCCGAGGCAATATGGTCAGGGGAAATAGAAATGGGTTGAGTATAAGGAAGGAGGTCTATACAAAAGTCTATTTCTCATTTGGGAGGGACATTAGGAAGGTCACCAGGAAAGACATCAAGAAATTCATTTACTACCCAAACTGACTCTATAGGAAGGGCTTCAGACTCAACATCCCTAATGCTCACAAGATTATAGAGACACCCCTTAGAGATCAACTTTTGGACTTTAATGCAAGAGATAAACCTATCCTTGACCACCACATCATGACTCTCCCTCTCAAGAATGGGTTCATTTGGGAATTGGAATTTGACCCTATGGCTTCTACAAACAATAGATGGATACTATGCATGCAACCAATCCAACCCAAGAATGACATCAAAATCCACCATATCCAACTCAACAAGATCACAAGGTAACTTTTTATGCAAAATGCAAAGGGGAAAATTTCTATAGACCTTTTTAGCAACAATAGAGGTACCACTGGGAGTAGACACCTCATAAGACTCACACAACAATTCTGGCTCAAAATGAAACTTTTTGGCAACAAAAGGAGTAACAAAAGAAAGAGTGGCACCCGGGTCTATCATTTCATACATATAAAAATTAAAGACTTTTAACATACCAGTGATGACATCGGGCACCTCATCTACCCCTTGCCTTGCTTGAAGAGCATAGAACTGATTATGCCTTGGGGACCACCTTGTTGGCCTCCTCTCCCCAAAGGAAACACATTTGCACCCCAGCATTGTGGTCGAACATCTTTACCCCTATTGTGATTACGTGGACAATCACTAATCTTATGCCCTACTACTATACAACCAAAAAAAGTGTTGGTATTCCTCAAGCATGGGCCACCATTGACCTTGCAATATTTTGGACACATAACATTAGGCATCATACCACCATCACCTTGGGCCCCTTAGGTAGTCATTGGCAAACCTTCTATTAGGAGCATGAGAAGACCCTTGGTCTTGCTGAAACTGACCACCTTTGAGACTTTGGAACTTACCATCAAAATGGTCCCTCTTAGCCTTATTCTCCCTTCTCTTTCTCAACTTATCCCCCTCCTATTGTTTGATATGTCATAAGGCAGGACAAGTACATGTCACCTATCAATATAGCGGTACATATATTCTTCATTCACCAAATCAGATACACCAATAAAAAACTTATTCATCCCAGAACTTGGGTCGACAACCAAATGTGGAGCATATTTTGAGAGTGGATTGAACTTGTGGGAATACTCCCTCATACTCATAGATCCTTGCTTCCAATTCATGAACTCTATCATTTTGGCGTCCCTAAAATCAAGAGGGCAAAATCTATTAAGGAAAGCCGTCTTAAACTCCTCCGAAAGAATCACAAAGTTGATCCCCTTCTGCTCCTTTGATTGAGTATACCATATTTGGGCTGCCCCCTTGAATTGGTAATATGCCAACTCTACCTTGTCCTCCAATCTAACACCCATGATAGGCAACACTTTGTACTCTTCATCAATAAATTCCTGAGGATCTTCATCCACTTTAGAACCATTGAACTCCGATGGATTCATCCATATGAAATCCCTTACCCTAGATGTTGGATTAGGAGTTCGAGGGGCTTGGACCTCTTGGTTGATTTGATTGTTCATGGATTGAGCTAGCATGGCGATATTATCCCGAAACTTTTCATGAGCTGGTTGTTCTTCGAGAGTGCAGGCTCTTCTTCCTCTTGTAAGAGGCATGATCTAGCAAAGCAATGAATATTTGTTAGGGGAAAACCTTACTTTAACTTCTATAGCACGACATAGAGTAAGAAGAACGGAAAAATTTCATAAAAATGCCTCATAGTCTCTTACTCATAGTTGTGGTGCACTTCACAACTATGAATAAGATTCTAATCGATGCGATGTGTTGGACTCTAAGGACAATTAATACCTTAGTGCTCTGATACCAACTTTGTCAAAACCCAAGCCTCGGGCCTAGATGTGACACGATGAATGGGGAACTTTTAGCGACCCCAAATAAGTCTCTTAACATATTATTACACATCCTTAGTTGTGGAAGCAAGCAAAAAACAATAGGAGAATTGAAATAAGGGAAAAGGGGATAAAGGTGTCTTTCTTAGCTTAAAACATACAAGAGTCAAGATAGTCAAAGCTCATAGCATCATTACATAACTTGTCCAAAGACACATCTAAACCTAGAATTAGGTGGGGGCTAAGACTACATTCTTGGCTCACCCTCATAGTCAAAATCATACAATAAGATAAAGAGAGTCTTTGCATACATAAGAACAAAAGATATCGTCCTCGGAGTTGAGGACTCACCAAACTTGCTTGAAGAGATAGTACTAGCCATGTGGAGGAAGGTGATCATATGGAGCTCCGATTCCTACATGGTAACATCATGTAGGTATAGAGTATGGGTTTGTACATTTGAATGTACTAAGTATGTAGGATGCAATGCAACAAGGGATAGGTAACATAATCGAAATACATAATTAGGCAATGGATGAGCATATAGCAATATGGCATGAATGAATGATACTTGAAGTAAACATGTTTATATAGAATATATTACATGTAGAGTAAGAGACTATCATCATAGACCAAGAAACTTAGCACATGGAATCCAAGGCATTTAACCCGCTTCGAAGGTGGTTTAGCTACATATCCCTCATCTTTCATAGTATGGGATTGCCACCACCCGACAAGGTGGATAAGGTACATACCCCTCATCTTTGTTTGTGCAAGATTTCCACTAGCCGACAAGGTGGATGAGGTACATAACCCTCATCTTTAGTAGTAAGGGATTACCACCACCCGACAAGGTGGATAAGGTACATAGCTCTCATCTTTTGTATGGTCAACTTGAATCACTATAGATACCTTTCATGATAACAAATCACATATATATTCCTTCCATCATCATAAGGTCATTTAACTCATATACCATGCATTAGGCTTTCAATAATAAAGATACCTTAATCGGACATTTTATCAAACACTTGACGGTTGTGTAATGCTAGTATTAAATCATGCAATTCAAGAGTGAAATTATGCAAGAAAACTTGAAGTAAATCAATCCACCGACACTTGATAATACCCTTATTCAATATTTATTGAAACCCTTGATCAAATCTCAAAATAAATGATAGATTTATAGCTCAAAATATGCATAAATAGTCACACTTTTATGAAATCCTAACATAGTTCATAGTCAAATCATAATAAGTAGGACCTATAAGTAAATCAACTTAAAAACACATAGTTTATGTAAAAAGGAAGTTTGAGCATTATGGGTAAAAGGAGCCAATGGTTGAAACCCACATACCTCAACTTTGGAGAATTCCTTGATGAAGATTTGATTGAGATCTTGAAGCTTGAGTGAATTTCAGAAGATCAAGAATGAGTTTGGGACCCTAGAATTTTAGTGAAATATTTGTTTAAGTGTCTGAGAAAGTTTTCCGGAATGTCTTGAATGATATGTGGTTGAAAATGACTAAGTATAGATGTTTTTATCCATAGGGAGTCTTAGACCCAAGACCTAAAGGCCTTGGGCCGAAACTAAAAATAGAAGCAAAATTAACACTAATCCACACCCTGGCCGCATTGAGCCAGGGGCACGAATCGTCTTTGGAATTTGCAAATTTTGGGAATTTAAATTTTGATATGATTTCTCTAAAATTGGGGCTAGACCTATTTCCCACTCAATGTTTCCCCCAATCATGAATATAAAGTTGGATTTTTGATATCACAGATGGATTTTGAGATATATGAAAATTAAAATTATGGACACTTTTGAGGAACATTTTTGGGCACTTTTTGGGGTCGTTTCACGGACAATATCTACTATGTTCTAATTTTGTTAAGTATCACAGTGGTCACTACTTTGGTATTAGTGTTCCTTATTTTACTTGTGGTGAAAGAGGTCATATTGCTAAATTTTGTCCCAAGGGAGATTCTGGTACGAGTGAAGCTACTACTCTGGTGTAGAGAAATGTGGCACATACTCAGGCTCAGATGTAGCCACCTAGGCTTGCTTCACAAGGTGTTTGTGTACATGGTCAACAGGGTGCACAGGTTGCTCAGGGAGTAGGTGGACCACCAAGATTATTTTCTATGGCCAGTTAGGATGTCGAGAGATCTAATATTGTAGTCACATGTATTATTACTGTCATTTCTATCCTTGTTCTACGTATTCATATGTATCTCCCATCTTCTGCTATATCTTTAGAATGACGAGTTGAGACTCTTAGTCTGCCATATATGGTTATGACTTTAGGTGTGGAGACTTTGTCAATGGATAGAGTGTATAAAGATTGTGTTGTATCTGTACTGGGAAAGGACACAATAGTTGTTTTATTAGACTTGCCGTTATTTGACTTTGATGTAATTATCGGCATAGATTAGTTAGCACCATTTTATGCTTTAGTTGATTGTTATACTAAACTGGTATGTTTTAATTTCCCTAGAGAACAACATTTAGATGGAAAGGTATGACTCTTGACACAAGGAAAAAATAGTATCTTATGTAAAGGCACATCGAATGATTAATCATGAATTCTTTGGATTTATTGCTACTATCCATGATACTTAAGTGGAGGATGTTACTATCGATAGTGTTCCAGTTGTGTGAGAGCTAATTGATGTTTTTCCAAAAGACTTACCTGGGGTACCTTCGATGAGAGAAATTGAGTTCAACATTGATTTATTTCCAGGCACTCAACCTATCTCTATTTCTCCATATCATCTGGCTCCAGCTGCGTTGAGAGAATTGAAGGTCCAACTCCAAGAGCAACTTGATAAAGAGTTCACCAGGCCTAACATATAATCTTGGGGTGCCCAGTGTTATTTGTGAAGAAGAAAGATTGCACGATGAGAAGGTGCATCGACTACTGGCAGTTGAATAAGTCAACAATCAAGAATAAATATTCATTGCCACGTATTGATGATTTATTCAATCAGTTGCAAGGTGCTAATCACTTTTCCAAAATTGATTTAAGATCAGGTTATCGTCAGCTGAAAATAAAGACTGAAGATATATCAAAAACTGCTGTTTGAACCAGGTATGGCCACTTTGAATATTTGGTGATGTCTTTTGGATTGACTAATGCACCTGCAACATTTATGGACCTCATCAAGAGGGTATTCAAGCCATACTTAGACTAGTTTGTGATTGTATTCATTGATCATATTTTGGTCTACTCTCTAGATAAGATTGAGTATGAACATCATTTGAGAGTTGTATTGCAGACATTTAGGGTACAAAAGTTTTATGCTAAGTTCTAAAAATGTGAGTTTTGGTTGGGGACAATTTCCATTTTAGGACACGTGGTGTTAGGAGATGGGATTCAAGTCGATCCAAGAAAGGTAGAAGCTATTCGAGATTGTCCACGACCTAATACTCCTAAAGAGATACACAGTTTCTAGGGGCTAGCTTGATATTACAGACGCTTTATAGAGGGTTTTTAAAAGATATCCACTCCATTGACACGTTTAACTCAAAAAGGTGTGACTTTTCTAGTGGTTAGATTAATGTGAAGAGAGCTTCTAGAAATTAAAGACTGTATTGACTACAACTCCTATTTTAACCTTACCCACGAAGAGGGCAGTTTCACCATTTATTATACTGCGTCTAGAGTCAAATTGGGTGGTGTCTTGATGCCAAATAGTAAAGTGGTGGCATATGCTTCTCAATAGCTAAAGATTCATAAAAGAACTATCCGACACATGACTTCGAGTTGGCCACTATTATATTTACACTCAAAATCTGGTGCTACTATCTTTATGGGGAGCCATGTGAAGTCTATACTGATTACAAGAGTTTGCAATGCATATTCAAGCAAAGGGATTTGAATTTGAGGCAACAATGATGGAGCTACTTAAAGATTATGATTTTAGTATCTTGTATCATCCAATAAAGGCGAATAAGTTGGCAGATGCTTTGAGTAGAAAGTCTATGTATAACTTAGCTTGAATTGCTGTTGAAAACTGACCTATGTCTAGGAATATCAAGTCTTTAGCAAAATGGGGAGTTCAAATTTATCATGCATTTCATAAAAGGTTTCTTGCAGGTATGCTAGTGCAATCACCCATAATTAGAGAAGCCAAGGCTTACCAATATTGTCACCCCCCAAAGTCCCGTTAGGGCAGACTGACACCTGCCGCCGATAAGGCTCAGGAGAACCAACCTATATCTATGCATTTTCTTTACATACTACAAGGGGTTTCTACGTTTGACATGCCTTTAAGAATATAAACAATGATAACAAGCCAAAAGGAAATGCATATGACTAGGCCGTTGGGGCCCCA
>JAOTQR010077051.1:0-12502 GCA_025774065.1 Solanum ossicruentum
ACAAAGGAAACTCTGCCGGATTTTCTGTAGAATTGTTCATGTCGTCATGTGTGTTTGTATCAATAATAGTGCCTAATTGGCACTAGTCACGGTCCCGAGGTCGGGCTGTGACAATAGATCATTCTACGAGTCATGTAGATGGATTTCGTGAAGATTTCCAGTGAAGGACAATGTGGTGCAGTTGACGTATACGAGAGAGCAATACGAGTCGTGAATTAGACTACGACTCGTAAAGTGAAGTCATAGAAGAGCAGTCCAAGATCCTAAAAGCTGATTACAAGACCTCAACTACGACTCATAAATCACATTCCTAGTCATAGAAGCTTTCGTGGAGTACGCCGACCAGTTTTTCTATTTTTTAGGACTTAATTATAATTACTATAAATAGTAATTTTAGGTTATTGTACAAAGGGAGCGCGTCAATATTAAGTACTTTTGGGTTTTATACTTGGAGAACTCAATACCTGGGAGAGAAGATATTAAAAAAACAATTGTGAGTACATTTGATCTTGAAGCTTGTGATTCTTATTCTTCTTGGATTTGCTTGATCTTAATTCAGTTGGGTAAGTGTTTAATTATATTTTTTCAATTCAAAATTTCTTCATCTGCACATAGCATGAGTAGCGAAATCTACAACTAGGGTTGTGGGAATCATGAAGAACTAGCTTAGCAAATCCAGGTGATTCACAATTCTTAGAATGGGTATATACATGTATTAATCAATTTTTTTCGTTTTGCATGTTTTCTAATGTTGGCATATATTAGAACCCACCTAGTCTTACTGATTAGACCAAGGTTGATTGATTAACATGATTCGATGATGTGTTCTCATCTAATCAATCGAACTGGGAAAAAGGGAGGTTGACTAGGACTTATAGGTAATGGTTAGTATTGCACACTATGGAGATAGGTCAAGTCACATAGTGAAATTTGTCTCTAACCTTTGACCAAAGGGCTTGGTGAACTTAAATTACTGTCATGTGTGTTATATACTAGACAAGAATTGGGTTATCCGGTGATACTAAGGTGGGGAATCATGGAGACCACGATAGCCTAGTTTCTCCTATTATTGATTGTTTCTCGTGATAATTAGTTTTTTTACTTTCTTATTGATTATTGCAAACCCCTCTCTTTCGAGGAATTGAGTTGGTTAACTACTTGAATTGCTTATTTGTGAATTTCTCTTGATTCTACATATTCACTTGGGTTCGACCCTGACCTTGGTTAGGTTTTATATCTTAACAATGACCGCTTTATCCTTTAAAAAAGAGGTGTAACTTGGGTAACATCAAAGATTTTTGCGCTATTATCGGGGAATATGGCTAGACTTAGTTGAATCCATTAGTAATTGTAATTCAAGTGTTAATCCTTAGTTCCCTTTGTTTTACTTTTATTTTTTATTTTTGTTTCTTTGTAGAGTGCATGAGTAGTGTATGCCCAACACTAGGAGTCATGGCAATCCCTTATCTTCATTTGGTCCAGAGATCCACTGAATTGTAAGAAGAATGATCCAAGAAAATGCCAATAACATGGTCAATGCAGCTTTGAATCGGAGTAATAATGATGATGATAGGAATGAGAACCCAACTCCTTTGGAGGATATTCCATAATCTCGGGTGTTCAATGCCAATGCTTACCAGTGGAATCAATACAGGTTAACCCTATGGATATGGATATGACGGGAGCTATTATATTGCCACCACTACTAGCAAACACAAAGTTCACAGTCTTTAGTGGGTTACTTCAGAGGCTGTAGAATCGTGGGTTATTTGTGAGCCTACCATCGGAGGATCCATAGTGCCACTCGCATAATGTGACATTTGTTTGTAAGAGTGTGATTGGGACGCTGAATCTTTCAATGAATATTATGGGACTTCATGTCTTCCCATTGTCTCAGACAGGTAATGTTACATTATGGCTATCTGAGCTCCTACAAACTTCAACCACTAGTTGGGCAGATTTACAGAGGGCCTTTTTGGAGATGTACTTCCCTAGATCGAAGAAGCTCAAATTGAAAGATCAGATCAACAACTTTGAGCAACTTCCTGGTGATTCGATAAGCACTGCTTGGGAGCAGTTTACTAAATGTTTGAGGAGCGTCCCTGACCACAAGATAGTTGATGATGCTTTGGTGGAGATCTTCTACCGTGCCCTTGATGAGAACATTCAAGCTTGTGCTAACACTATCATGGGGGGCATGTTTCTAGATCAACCATTTGTAAGGGTTGCTGAGCGTATGGAGAAAGTGCTCAAGATGAATTGTGAATAGGAACAGCGAGATACAGCTTCCATGAAGAGTTTATGTGTTCTCAGTGTAGGTTTAGAGCAAGCCAAATTTAATAAAGATATTATGCAACAACTTGCTCAGCTTCGCACAAGCATGGATATGGTGATTAAAAGCAGAATCAAGAGAGAGTGAATGTGTTGGTTCACCAACCTCCACATGCACCCATGTATGAGGAGCCATATTATAAGGAGGCCACGTGTTTGGAGGTTCCAGAGACAACTGAGGTGGTTACTATGATAGGAATAGGGTTCTAGATGCAAATTGGGGTCATAGAGAAGGCTTCAGGAATGGTCCTTATGTGCCTCCACACAACCGTGAAGTAGGTACAGGCAATTTCAGAATTGCAGAGATGTTTGAATGCTTGTTGAAGAAGGCTGAGACACAAGATAAAAATCTAAGAAGTATGAAATCTGATATTTCAAGCATAAATCAGAAAATAGAGTCTCATTCTATGTCTATTAAACAACTTGAGCAACAATTTGGTCAAGTGTCAACTCAGTTGAATCAGCATCAAAAAGGTACATTGCGTAGCAACACAGTGCACAATCCTAAGAATGAGGGATAGTGTATGGCAGTTACTACTAGAGGTGGCAAGAGAACTATTAATCCTCCTATGCCAGTCGATGAGGAAGATATTCATTAGGAAATAGTTGCAACAAAGGATACGGATGAAAGAGATGATCGTGTTAAGGATAGGGTGAGTGAAGTAGCTAAAGAACCACATAAGTTTAAGCCCGTCCCTAGGCCTCCTCCTTCTTTCCCTCAAAGAATAAAAAAGAAGGAGGAGGAAGGCAAGTTCAAGCACTTTCTCTCCATGCTCAAGCAGCTATCTATCAACATCCCTCTCATTGAGGCTTTGGAGTAAATACCTGGCTATGCCATGTATATGAAGGACTTGACTACCAAGAAGTGCACTATGAGTCAGGAGCTTTTTCAAGAGCTTCAACATTTCGGTGTTATCACTATGAAGTCCTTAGCTCAAAAGCATGAAGATCCGGGTGCTTTCACCATACCTTGCACTATAGGTGATGTGGAGTTCACAAGGGCACTACGTAATTTAGGTGTCAGTATTAATTTGATGCCTTTTGCAGTCTATAAGAAGTTTGGATTCGGAGCCTCTACTCCTACTAATATGTGGTTGTTGATAGTGGATAGAATGATGAAGAAACTTGTGGGGATACTCTATGATGTGTTTTATATTTCCTATAGATTTTGTGATTCTTGATTGTGAGGTTGACTTCGATGTCCCATTCATCTTGGAAAGACCATTCCTAGCCATTGGGAGAGTTCTAGTGGATATAAGAATTGGTCAACTTAGGTTTAGATTGAATGATAAAGAAGTTGTCTTCGATGACTACAGGCATGACTACAGAAGAGATGGAATTGCTACCAGACCTGAGAGAGGTGATTCTCTAACAAAGGAAAGACAAATTCTCCCCTCTCCCTTCTTTCAGTCGCATTCCAGGATTTGCAGATTTTCTTTGACACGGGCGGCGGGTAATAGTTTCATTAATAGCTTTCATGTGAAGTTGAATCGCATAGGAGCGTAAGACGCCCAAGAAGTAGGGTCGGGAGTGCTTTGCTCTTCTTCGGGGATTTCGGTAGAGCAATAAGGAATTGACATAGCTTGAAGTGGGTGCTTAACTCCGTTCGCGCTGCCCACCCGGGCATCCCGAACTCCACCTACGGGATAGGCTTATCAGTCGAGTTACTTCATACCTCTCCTTACAGGGCTGTCCCCCCGGACGGCCGTGGAGGCCTGCTCCATCTTTCAATGTGGTTTTTGGGCTGATTTTTCGCTCCTTGATGAGCTGCAACTTTACTGTAAGGAGAGGGCGTGAAGTGGAATGAATTAGGCTATAAAGTGTCATTGCCAAGCGCCTGCTTTGCCATGGAAACTCTCCTTATACCGAGGCCACCCGACAGGCCTTCTTTCCGCGCAGCCTATCTGTGAAATCCGTCAGTCCATGAAGCATCCAGATGAGCTCAAGAGTGAAGTCTGGGTAATTGATGAAGTTTGAGTAATTAATTTGCCTAAATCGTGCCACGATAATAAATCAAGCACTGCGAGGGAGGCAACCCAACGTGGACCCTGGTGCTTAGGCACCCAAGTATGGTTTTTGACCCTTTTTTATGTTTGCTTTGCTTGATTCTATGCATTGTCAATGCACGTCTTTTTCAATGGAGTGTGGGTAGTTATTGGCCTTAGTGAAGTCTGAGTAGCTTATGGTCCATAGCTGCCCCAAATTTTGATCCCGAGGTTTTCTTTCCTGTGTTCTTTTTCCTTGTGGATATTTAAGTTTTGTTGAACAAGTATGTTTAGGATGTTTAGATAATATGTGTAGTATATAGTACTAATACTTGCGGTATATACCATATTTTTAAATTTTGTTTGAAAAATGGTACCCACCAAAATTTTTGATTAGTAGTTAGATGGCAACCATGCATGTTTAGGTGTTTGGCTATATCTGTTCTGATAAGCAAGGGTAAATTGAGATAAAAAGCATGATTTGTGAGTCTTGTGTTGATAATGTATGCAATTCCATGTGAGTGTGAGCTTATTTTGCTAGATTCATGTATTTTATGCTAATTCAGAACTTGTGTTGTTACTCTAAGTTAGATCATAGATTAAATGGATTAGGAAAGGATCTTAGGCCTTTATTCTTTAGTTAGTCTACTTTAGCCTAAAATAACCAACCAAAATAATGATTTGTCCCTAGTTCCAGATATTTTAGCCTTACATGTACCAATTTTTTCAAAACACCTAATTAGCCTAGTCTTGTCTAGTGATAAACCTTGAAATTGGCCCTGGTCTTTACTTGAGCATTGTGAACCTTGACAGCGGTTCACAATGCTTAAGATAAGTTGAGGGTGGCCGATGTAAGGGCAAAGTACAAAAACAAGGTGGTGAGTTAAGAGTGAGGAGAAAAAGAAAAAAAATCATGTATCAGATGCAAAAAAGAGAAAAGATACCTTAAATTGAGCTAAAAAGCAAAGAGAAGCATAAAAACAAGGCAAAAAGTTGAAAAATGAGAAGAAAGCACTCGGAAAAGCTTGAATAAGGAAAAAGAGAAAATAAGGTGAAAATAACAGTGTTGGTGGGGGAAGAGTGTAGAAAATGCAGTTTCAAGGAAGGTCATTAGTCACTTTCTCCTAAAATATCACACCAAAGCCCTCTGAGCCTATGTTACAAGCCTACAAAGTCCTAAAGTGATCCTAGTCCAGATAGTTAAAAGTCTGAGTCATGAGTATAGGCGCAAGCCTATGGTATTAGTCATTGTGCATGAATATCTTTTGTGAGAGTGAGTATGTTTGCACAGTCTCAAAGTTAAATTTGAAATCATTTTTGAGTGTAAAAAATGGGACTTCCTTCTGTGAGGGAATTTACATTGTATTGTTAGCATTTGACTTGTGTCAGTGATTATGGACTGTTGATATTCCCTTGCTTGTTATAGCTATGTTTGTCACATGCACTAGTCTGCATTGGTTTGCTAAATAGCTATCTGATCCTGTTTTGAAAAGATGGTGTGGGTATCTGAGTTTGAGATGTATATGATACATGCCATTGAGTTGAGTTCTATGTATTACTGTATTGTCTATATAGATCGAGTCGTCGCTTGAGGACAAGCAATAATTTTAAGTTGAGGTTGTTGATGTGCTATTAAAATTACAACACTTTTGATACTTAAAACTTAGGATTTTGTGTGTTTTCAATGTGATATTTATGGTTTTGATGTGTTTTTGTATTTAGTTTTGCAGGAAAGCAGGTTGGCTATGACTTGGGGCAAAATTGCAGAAGTTTTCTAGTTTTTGGTGATTTGTGAGACCCTCTGAGTTGTAGAGCATTTTATGACTCGTAGAGATAGTTTCATGACAAATTCCAGTGAAGCATGATATCTGAAGATAAGCTATACGAAACCTCTATACGAGTCGTATAAATGGGTTTCCTGAAGATTTGTAGTGAAGGACAATGTGATGCATTGAAGTATAGGAGAGAGCAATATGAGTTGTGAATCAATCTATGACTCGTAAAGTGAAACTGTAGAAGAGCAGTCCAAGTTCCCAAAAGCTTATTGCGAGACTCTAACTACGACTGTAAATCACATTACGAGTCGTAGAGAGCTTTCGTGGAGTTCGCCAACCAGTTTTTCTATTTTTTGAGGAGTTAACTGTAATTACTATAAATATTGTTTTTAGGTTATTGTATAAAGAGAGGACGCCATTATTCAGTACTTTTAGGGTTTGTACTTGGAGAACTCAACACTTGGGAGAGAAGATATTGATAAAACACTTATAGGTAAATTTGATCTTGAAGCTTGTGATTCTCATTCTTCTTAGATTTGTTTGATCTTAATTCAATTGGGTAAGTGTTTAATTATATTTTCTTAATTCATAATTTCTTTGTCTACCCATAGCATGAGTAGCTAAATTCACAACTAGAGTTATGAGAACCATGAAGAACTAACTTAATAAATCCGGGTAATTGACAATTCTTGGAATGCATAGATGCATGTATTAATTAATTCTCTTCATTTTGCATGATTTATAATGGTGGCCAACATTAGAACCCGCCTAGTGTTATTAACTGGAGCAAGTAGTAATGATTAGGAAAAGAAATTGATTAATAAGATTGGATGATGTGTTCTGGTCTAATGAACCAAACTGGGCCAAGGAGCGGTTAACTGGGACTTATAGGTAATAGTTAGTATTGCAGACTATGGAGATGGGCCAAGTCACATAATGAAATTCGCATCTCACCTTTTACCAAAGGGTGTTGACACCCAATTTTGACCGACTTATAATCCATTTTAGGTTACCATTTGATTAAAATAGGTTTATTTTAAATTTTTAACCAAATATTCACATATTTTAATATATTTAAAATAAAAAACATTGTAAAATCATGTCACCTCAAGCTTGATCGGAACAAAAAAGATGGGGATATCACTTTTTTCATATCGACTTCGGCTTCCCATGTGGCACTTTCAACTTGTTGTTTTTCCAAAGGACTTTGACGGACACCACATCTTTATTTCTTAACCTCTTCACTTGTCTATCAAGTATTTCCACTGGGACTTCCTCATAGGTTAAGTCGTTTTCTATTACACCCACAACATACAAGGTTACTATAGAACTTGGTTCACCTTCACACTTCCTGAACATCGGCACATGGAAGACCGAATGAACCATACTTATCTCTGAGGGAAACTCTAATTCATAAGCAACCTTACTGATTCTCTTCACAATTCTATAAGGCCCTACAAATCACGGGCGTAACTTTCCCTTCTTGCCAAATCGGACTACACCCTTCATGGGTGAGACCTTCAAATACACTCAATCACCAACATCAAACTCAAGATCTCTCCTTCTCATGTTGGAGTAGGACCTTTACCTACTTTGAGGCATCTTTGATCTCTCTCTTATCAACCTTACTTTTTCCAAAGATTCCATGACCAATTACATTCCCAATAAAGCATTCCCCACATCAAACCATGAAATTGTAGATCTACATCACCTACCATATAGGGATTCAAAGGAAGTCATTCCAATGCTAAAGTGATAGTTATTGTTGTAAGCAATCACAATGAGTGGAAGATATTCATCCCAACATCCTTTATACTCCAAAACACAAGCCTTTAACATATCATTAGGAGTTTGAATTGTCCTTTCAGCTCGGCCATCCATTTGACATTGAAAGGCTGTATAAGCTTGACTTTGGTACCGAGACCATTTTGGAAGGATCTCCAAAAGTGTGAAGTGAATTGAGCACCACGATCTAAGATAATAGAAAATGGCACCCCATGTAACTTGACCAACTTATGAATATATGTCTTGCATAATCTTCGGCACTATAAGTAGTCTTAACCGATAGAAAATGAGCCGATTTTTTCATCCTATTGAAACAACCCCACAAGTGCTTGAATATGTGCCTCAGAAGTGCCCAGAATCGTAATTTCCATATATCTCAAAATTCATGTGTGATATCAAAAATCCAACTTCATATTCATGTTCAGAGGGTTAAATTGAGTGGGACATGGGTCTAACCCCAACTTCAGAGCAAACGAATTGCAATTTTTTTCCCAAAATTCAATTTGCAAAGAGGTTTTCGCGTCGTGCCACCTCAGTACAAATTTTTTCCAATTTTCAAGTTCGGTCCAAGGCTTTTGGGTCTTGGGCATAAGTATTCCCAAACAAGAAAATACTTATACTTAGCCTTATTTCACCCACATATCATTCAAGACATTCCTAAACACTCACTCATACACTTAGCCAATATTTCATCTCCTAAATTCATCCAGATTTCAAATTTCTCATTCAAGCTTCATTTCTTCATCTCCAATCTTCTTCATGGATTATCCAAGAGTCAAGGTATGAGGGTTTCTTTCATGGGTTCCATTCACCCATGATACTCAAGCTTCCTTTTACCCTAAATTTCATGATTTAAAGTGGATTTACTCATGGGTCCTATGTATTATGAATTTCACTGCATACTATGATGGGGTTTCATGAAATTATGACTGTTGTAGCATGCTTTGAACTATGAATTTAAGATCTAATGTGAGATTTGATGAAGGATTAAGATGTATATTGCTTGATGGTGTTACCAAGTATCTATTGATGGTTTGACGTTGAATTTTCTAGCATGATTTCACTCTTGAATTGCATAGTTTTACACTAGCATTACACACTAATCAAGTGTTTGATAAAATGTCTGATTATGGTTTTCTTGAGGAATTGGAGGCTCAATGCATGTCTTATGAGTTAAATAACTATATAATGATGAAAGGAACGAATGAATAAGATATTAGCTCTATGATGTGGGGAAAATGACCAAGCCTCACTAGGGAGATTGTAGGTCTATGTTACTTTGTTGAGCGGTTTGTACTTCGATTGCCTCGCTCGAGAGGTGGCAGGCCTGTGCAGTAATGTCGAGGGGTTTGTACCTTCATAACCACATCGGAGGGGTTTGTACTCCATCAACCACGTTGAGGGATTCGTACCTCATCAACCACATGAAGGGGTTTGTACCGCATGTGCCTCTCTAAGGAGGTGGTAGTCCTTGGATTTGCACTAAAGTGATCTCTCCTTACACATGAATTATGATCTATATAAGCATGGTTTTACTTCAATCATCATTCATACATGCAATATTACTATATACTTATTCATTGCCTATGCTATACATTTTGATTATAGAGCATATCACTTGTTACATTGCATCCTACATAGTTAGTATATTCAAACATACTAACGCATACTCTATGCCTACATGATGTCACCATGTAGCAACCGGAGCCTCGCTTGAGCATCCCCATCCACGTGGCCAGTATGATTTCACGCAAGCTCATTGGTGAGTCCTCCATCCCGGGGACATTGCTTACTGTCTCATGCTATGTTCTAAGACTACCTTTCTTTTATGTAAATCTTGACTATGAGGGTGAGCTTGGTTGCTTTTCTTGGCCCCCGCTCTTATCTATGTAGTAGAGGTGTTATTGAACATGTCTTGTATAATGTTATAAGCTTTGACTCTCTCTTGATTCTTGTTTTTATGATATGAATGATGTCCCTTAGCCCTGGTTATCCCTATTTCTACTCTTTTATTGCTATTTATTTGCTTCAGCGACCAAGGATGTGTAATGATGTGCTAAGAGACTTGCTTGGGGTCCCCTTCGGGTTCCCCTTGCACCGTGTCACGTCTAGGCCCTAGCTTGGGTCGTGACATCTATCAACAACAACCCAAATAGAATTGAAATTCTTCCCAGTCTTTGGTAATCCATTCACAAAATCCATATTGACCTCTTCCCACTTCCAAGTAGGAATATCTATGTCTGGAGCTAGACCACCCGACCTTTGATGTTCATCCTTGACTTTTTTGCAATTGTGGCAACTGACTTCAAACGTAGCAATATCTCTTTTCGTACCACCCCACCAATAGATCTCCCTTGAGTCCCTATACATTTTTGTAGAACTGGGATGAATAGAGTAGGACGAATTATGGGCCTCTTGCAAGATCATATCTCTTATCCCATTAACATTAGGCACACATAACCTACCTTGGTATCTAAGAACACCATCTACTCCTTGGGAGAAAACCTCCACTTTACCATCCTTCACCAACGCTTTCAATTCTAGCAAGCCGAGGTCAATGTCTTCCTTGGACTTAACCTCTTTGATCAAAGAATATTTGGAGCCATCAAAATATCGTCACGCCTCCATTTTCAACTTCATTCAACCTAACTGTCAACCTAGCTAACTAGGGAACTTCTCGAACCACTTCTTTATTATCATCACCAATATGAGCTACACTTCCCAGGGACAATCTACTTAAAGTGTCGGCCATAACATTAGCTTTTCCAGGATGATAGTGCACACTCATATTATAGTCTTTCAGGAGTTCTAACAACCTTTTTTGCCTCAAATTGAGATCCCTTTGTGTGAACACATATTGAAGACTTTTATGGTCAGTGAACACATTTACATGAACCCCATACAAATAGTGACACCATATTTTCAAAGCAAGTACCATGGCCGCTAACTCAAGATCATGGGTGGGATAATTATGCTCAGGCATATTCAACTGCCGAGAAGCATACGTTATGACCTTACCATTCTGCATCAATACACACCCTAAACCAACCCTTGAAGAATCACAATAGAACACAAACCCTTCCAACCCTTCTGTAGAGCCAAAATAAGAGCAGATGTAAGCTTATCTTTCAAAGTTTGGAAATTCCTTTCACATTCATCCGACCACACAAATTTCTCCTTCTTTTGAGTCAATTTCATCAAAGGGGAAGCAATTGAGGAAAAATCATCCACGAACCTCCAGTAACACCTCTCTAAGCCCAAGAAACTCCTAATATCCATAGGAGTCAAGGGCCTAGGACAATTCTTTATCACTTCCAATTTCTTAGGATCCACTTCGATTCCATCAACTGACACCACATGCCCTAGGGATGCAACCTCCTTCAACCAAAATTCACACTTATCAAATTTAGGATACAACTTCTCTTCCCTCAACATTTGCAACATTACCCTCAATGTTTCACATGCTCTTCTTCACTCTGAGAGTAAATCAATATGTCATCTACGAAGACTACCATGAACATATCAAGGAAGGGTTTAAAGTCCTATTCATGAGATCTATAAATATCGCCAGTGCATTTGTCATGCCAAATGACATTACCACAAATTCAAAATGCTCATATCTAGTCTGAAAAGCCATCTTAGGAATGTTATACTTATTACCCTCATTTGGTGGTACCCAGAAAAAGATTAATCTTAAAAAAATAAATACCCCCTTGTTGTTGATCAAAAAGGTCATCTATCCTTGGAAAAGGATACTTGTTCTTTATTGTTATCACGACCGAAACCTAGCGCCTAGACGTAACCTGACAAATGGGAACCCAAACAAGCCTCTTAGCATATTAATCATACATCCTTGGTCGCGGAAGCAAAGTAAACAACATCAAGAGAGTATGATTAAGGGTAAAGGGACTAAGGGAAGTCTTTAATACCATAAATCATAGAAGAGTGAAAGCTCAAGCATAATTACATCACTTGTCCAACAATACCTCTAGCATAGATTGGATGGGGCCAAGACACTTTCCAGGCTCACCCTCATAGTATCAAGAGTGATACATAAAGAACTAACATAAGCAAGAATAGCATAGCTAGTGTCCCCAAACTTTAGGACTCACCAAAGCTTATCTTCGAGATTCCACAACTAGCCACGTAGGGGAAGATCGTGAGGAGGTCCGCTTCCTACGTGGTAACATCATGTAGGCATAGAGTATACATTAGTATGTTTGAATGTGCTAAGTGTGTAGGATGCAATGCAACAAGAGATAAGCAACATAGTCAAAATACATAAACATAGACAATGGTAGTATAATAATAATATGGCATGCATGATTAATGTTTGAAGTAAAACATGCTTGTATAGAATATATTACATGTGTAGGAAGAGACCATTATCATATACTAAGCAAACTATTACTTGGAATCCTAGGCATACCACCCCTTGGTAGGCGATTGAGGTATCTACCATTTAATTGGTAGTACGGGCTTACCACAACCACCACCCCCCAACAGGGCGCTTGAGGTATCTACCCCCAACATGGTAGTACGGGCCTACCCCCCCCCCCCCCCCCCCCCGCCGCCCCCACCCCCCCCACCCGCCCCCCCCCGCCGCACCACACCGCACCACCACCG